>VZQC01012951.1:3126912-3152685 GCA_009823505.1 Rhizomys pruinosus
CTCCTTTCTTTCTTTCTTTCTTTCTTTCTTTCTTTCTTTCTTTCTTTCTTTCTTTCTTTCTTTCTTTCTTTCTTTCTCTTTCTGTCTGTCTGTCTGTCTGTCTTTTTCTTTTTCTTTTTTTGAGACAGGGTCTCCCTGTAGCCACAGGCTGGCCTGGAACTCTGGAGTGCTGGGATTAAAGGCGTGGGCCACCATGGCTAGCAACATGCTCTTTTTCAAACTTCAGGCAATTCGGACCTCTAAGGTTGCTCCCCTTTGGCTTACACTTCTCTTTTCTGTAGTAAACATGTTTTACAATGAATGGAAATAAAATAGAAAGGGTAATTATTTTAACTTTGTTTTATAAAAGCAAATCAAACTTTACATTCTAAGACTTATACCTCACTTCAGCTTTTATATATCCTAAAATAAACCTGATCCTTTCCTTTGTGCAGATGGGCTTGTGTGCAGAATGTGGAAGTATGGTACCCATGAACACCCCCATATGTGTGGTGTGTGAGGCTCCTCTTGCTCCACAGCTTCGGCCACAGGCTAGCCTCCACTTGAAGGTAAGGAAATGTAATCCTGGGGAAATATGACTGAAATGCATAGAAAGTGAAGTCTGAGCAGTTCTATGTCTTTCTTCAGCTTGTGAAATGGACTAGAAATTGACAAGCTAATATCTGTGAACAAATCTATTTTTACAATAGTAATAAAGCCCCTTAAGAGAAAACTGGTCAAGAGAATAAGGCTCCTGGGTGGAGTCTTAACTTTCCAGTTTTGTTGGTCAATCACCTGGTCACAGGACCAGCCCTAGTGAGGCAGGATTAGCTTAACTCATGCAAAAGAGATAGGTGGAATATCTGTGCATTAATGAAATGGGGAACTTTTTTTGGGGGGGGGTTGAAATAGGGTCTCTCCAGCAGTCCTGGAACTCACTTTGTGTAGACCAGACTGGCCTTGAACTCACAGAGACACCCCTGCCTCCCAAGTGCTGGGATTAAAGGCATGCACCACCACGCCTAGTGAGAATTTTTCTTGCCTGGTATCCCGACACTAGTGCAGTGCTTATGACTGGCTCTCTGTGAGTCTACCCATTTTTCCAAAGAATTCAGAAAGCATAACCTTTCCTTTTTATCTTTCTACCTCTTTTCTAAGCATGTTTTCTCCAGTGTTCTAGCCTGGTCTCGACATTTTCAGCTTTCGTACTTTTTCTCTAAAGCCCCCTTCCGGTTCCCCAACCATGCTAGTCCCCCCTGACAGCTCTAAAAGGGCCTGGCTATGTGGCTTTTGCCTTCTCCCCTCCATTCTCCTCTTTAGGATAGTTGCTAAGATTACAGCTTCCCTGCCCTAAGGATATTTTTCTTTAATTTCTAATAAAATTGTCCTAAAGCTATTAGGTTTCCCCTGAGGCCAAGAGGAAGGCCAAGTCAGTCCGAATTAACAGGGGGCAGCCTTTATTAAGGAAATAAAAGAAAACGCCAAAGGAAGGGCTGGCTGACCACTAAAGAAGCAGAGAGTGAAGCCAGCCTAAAATGCCTCAGGGCCTATCCCCAGTGACCTGCTTCCTCCTGTGAAGCCTCAATTCCACAGTCTTCCCAACAGCGCCACCCACTGGACACCAAGTGTTCAAACGTGAGCCTGTGGGCGACATTTCACATTCAAACCACAACAGTAACTCTTTTATGAGTTGGTGCACATTGCTACAGACTTTGGAGTTTCCAACTGCAGTGGAGTTAACTAGACTGTCAATCTCTGGAAGCTCAAAGAACTACTTAGTGATATTAGAAATAAAATCCTGGGAGGTGGGCTTTCTTTTTCTTGACCATGTTCTTTGGCTGTGCCAAATTTAGAACACTATCTTTTTTTTTTTTTTTGTCTTTTTGAGACAGGGTCTCCCTTTAGTCCCAGCTGGCCTGGAACTCGCTCTGTAGACCAGGGTGGCCTTGAACTCACAGAGATCTACTTGCCTCTTCTTCCCAAGTACTGGGATTAAAGGTGTGCATCACCACATCTGGCAAACACTATCATTTTTTTAAAAAATTATTTATTGTTATTTTGTGTGTATGAGTATATTGCCTACATGTATGTAAGCACACCTGTGTGGTGCAGTGCCAGTGGAGGTCAGAGGAGAGCATCAGATTCCTCTGGATCTGGAGTTATGGACGTTTGTTAGCCACCATGTGGTGCTGGGAATGGAACCTGGGTCCTCTGCAAGAGCAGCCAGTGCTTTTAACCACTGATTCATCTCTCCAGCCCCATGAACACAATCACTTTTAGGGCACCTTGAGACAGTGATCCTGGAGTAGAAAGGAACATTTGAGTACCACTGGTCACTAGAAATTGAATAGATGGGGGCTGGAGAGATGGCTCATCAGTTAAGAGGACTTGCTACTCTTACAGAGGACCCAGGCTTGATTCCTTGCACCCACATGGTGGTGTTGGGAACCATCCACAGCTCCAGTTCCAGGAGTCCAATGCCTTCGTCTGACCTCTTCAGGCATTGTACACATGGAGGCAATACACTCATATACATAAAATAAAAATAATAGATAAAATATCTTAAAAAGAAAAGAAATTGAATAGTGTCCTGAGTGTGCAGAATTGGAACAGACCTCTACTAGCTAAACTCTGGACTAAAACATCCCCCTCTCCTCTTCTCTCTCTCTCTCTCTCTCTCTCTCTCTCTCTCTGATTTCTGACTCTGTCTCTATCATCTCTCTCTGTTACATCTTAACCTAAGGATCCTGACATGGGAAGTTGCACTTACTATTCCCTTTCTCTTTTTGATAGTTCCTTCTTCCATTTCTAAATCACAAATGACAGAACAAACTTAAATTCATAGTTACCATAAAGTCTCCAAAGTATACTCAAGTCAGAGACTCAGCTGACTTCTAAATAAATCTACAGATAAGCTCTTGCTGGTCTTTCTGTTTATTGTGTAGGCTGTGAAACGGAAAGTTTGTTGACTATGGAGTTTCCTACAGTGGGCCTAGGAATATAATCACTGAAAAAATTTCAAATTGCCCCCCCAACCAAATGAATAGTTTTCAGTTTGTTTGCTTAGAGTTTTACTTCTTTTGGAACTGTGTTGGATTGTCTGTCACTGTGTTGGATTGTCTGTCACTGTGTTGGTTTGTCTGTCACTGTGTTGGATTGTCTGTCACTGTGTTGGATTGTCTGTCACTGTGTTGGTTTGTCTGTCACTGTGTTGGTTTGTCTGTCATTGTGTTGGATTGTCTGTCACTGTGTTGGTTTGTCTGTCAGTGTGTTGGATTGTCTGTCACTGTGTTGGTTTGTCTGTCACTGTGTTGGTTTGTCACTGTTGCAGTGATCTCTCACCAATGCAGTGTTCAGGCTAGGGTGCTGCAGCTGCCTGTAGCCCATTAGGAAGATCTCTGCACTGTTGTTTGCTCAGTTGTTTCTAATTCTCTGTTGCCAAGGAAAAGGTCATCTGTCGCACCTGTGGCACAGGGAATCCTGCTCACCTGAGGTACTGTGTTACCTGTGAAGGGGCCTTGCCATCAACACAAGAGGTAGGTTGATGCATGCGCCAGTCCTGCATTCAGTGACTGACTGTTCAGTGTTCAACACTGATGATAATAGAGAAGAATGACATGCAATAGAAGGAGAAAACTGTTGAAAAAAACAGGGCTAGCAAGATGGCTCAGCTGGTAAAAGCACTTACTATGCCACACAAACCCAACTACTGAGTTCCATCCCTAAAACCCAAGGTGGAAGGAGAAAAGGGATTCCTGAATGTTGTCCTCTGACCTCCACATATGTGCCATGACATATGTGCATGTGTGTACCACACTCTCACATACATATCATGCACACACATATACATCAATAATAAAATAACTTCTGATGGTAAACTAGAATGTACCGTGTGTTGTGAGCACTGTTTATTTGTCAAGATAAATTTGAGCAAGACCCTGTCTCAAAAGTTATTTTAAATTTTTCTCAGCCCTTCCTTCCTCTCTCATCCTTTCCTCAGGCCCTCTAAACTCCTCATATAAAGATAAGACATTTAAATTGATTGCATTGGCTGTTGGTGATATGATTCTTCCATTTCTGCTTTTCATCTATCAACAAAACTGTTTAGGAACAATACCAAAATTGAATGTTTTTTGGTTTTTGATTTTTGAGGCAGGGCCTCATTATGTAACCCAGGCTGGCCTTGAACTCACAGAGATCTATTTCTGCCTCCCCAGTGCTGGGATTAAATGTGTGCACCATCACACTGACAAAAATGAATGTTTTTAAAGCTGCATTTATATCTGAATGGCTTGTCCAACTTTAGATGGTAGAGTGATAGTAAGGTGGAAATGGCAAAGAGTAACAGTGCGTGTTCAATCTGACAGCTTTACATCTTCTGTTTGTTTAGCAGCATTAATGTGATGGGGTAAGATAACTTTTTTTTTTGGTCTTTTCAAGACAGGGTCTCCCTGTAGCCCCAGCTGACCTGGAACTCATTCTGTAGACCAGGCTGGCCTTGAACTCACAAAGATCCGCCTGCCTCTGCCTTCCGAGTGCTAGGATTAAAGGCACGCGCCACCACGCCCGGCTAACTTTTCTTTCTCTAAAGCAATTTACATTTAAAAATCCACTTGGGCCGGGCGTGGTGGCGCACACCTTTAATCCTAGCACTTGGGAGGCAGAGGCAGGCGGATCTTTGTGAGTTCAAGGCCAGCCTGGTCTACAGAGTTCGTTCCAGGACAGCTGGGACTACAGGGAGACCCTGTCTCGAAAAGACCAAAAAAAAAAAAAAAAAAATCGACTTGGATTTCCATCTTCAATGAAAGCTCTGAAGGCTTTTTGTTTAGAAATTCGAGGTGGCAAAATATCAAAATTTTATTGTAATATGAGGATAATTGAAATATAAGGTCTGCAATAAAAGTTTTCAATTAATTTCTTTTTTGGCTCACCCAAAAGAGTCTATTTCTAATTGCACACAAATGAGTTTAATGACAACAGAAATATTCCTTCCTCAGCTTTCTGTGTTAGGAGCTCACATGACCTCACTCAGCTGTCAAGGTTCAGGGCTGATGAGGCTTCTCCCTGGAAAGTGTTCTGCCTTGGGATAACGGTGTGCCCTAGAGCAGAATAGGATTCAGCAGGCCAAATGTTTTACTGAACACTGGATTTTTTTTTTTAATTTCTTTTTTTTTTGAGACAGGGTCTCCCTGTAGCCCCAGCTGACCTGGAACTCACTCTGTAGACCAGGCTGGCCTTGAACTCACAGAAATCCACCAGCCTCTGCCTCCTGAGTGCTAGGATTAAAGGCATGCACCACCACACCCAGCTGAAAGATGGTTCTTAGCCATCATATGGGTGCTGGTAATTGAACCCCGGGTCCTCTGCAAGAGCAGTTGGTGCTCTTAACCACTGAACCATCTCTCCAGCCCCTAAATTGACCATCTTTGAGGAAAATTGTCCTTAGAAAATGTTGGGGTTTTTCTGTTGTGTAATATTACACATGGAATATATGGCAGTGCACATACTCGGTTACTTATTGATCAATTTTTCATTACTTCAATAACTATTTGAATGACTCCTAGTTGCTGAGGTTACTGGTCTTATGGAAATGGGAAAAATGTAAAATTATAGTTCTTTCATTTGTAGAACTCTTGGTGAGAGAGGAGCTTGAGGTATAGAACTGACCCCATCTGAGCATTCCTTCATATTAACTTGGCATTGATCATGTGAAGTTCACTGTAGCCCTGTGAGGACACTGTCACATTCATGGGTCTGTGTAGAATCCTGGACAAAAGTTAGGTTGCAGTCAGATGGCCTGAGTTCAGTGATACCCACCTCACAGGTGGTTGTGTGAGTTGACATAAGGATACAGGGCAGTGCTCAGGACAATGTTTGCACAAAGTAGGCCATCACAGAACTGTCACTATTGGCTGGAGAGATGGCTCAGTGGCTAAGAGCACTGGCTGTTCTTGCAGAGGACCTGGTTCAATTCCCAGCACCCAAATGATGGGTAACAACCATCTGTAACTCCGGTTCCAGAGGTCTGACACCTTCTGACCTCTAAAAGAAAAAAGAATATTATTATTGGGACTGGAGAGATGGCTCAGCAGTTAAGAGCACTGGCTGGTCTTGCAGAGGACAAGGTTTGGTTCTGAGCATCCACATGGCCTGTATCAACCATCAGTGACTCTAATTGAAGGGACTCTTCTTCTGACCAAGACAGGCATTGTCTGACATGGCTACACTTACATACATCCAGGCTATACAGTCATACGCATAAAATAAAAATAAAAAAACTGTCACTATTGCTATCATCCACCTTTGAAAAGTAAGAAGCTCTCATATTAGTAAGTAGCAGAAGCAAAGGTTCTAACCCAGGTCTACCTAGCAGTCTCAGCAATTCTCAGGAACCAACTGTCTCCCACTTCAAAATAAAATAATTCTTTTTGTAACTGGAATACTAGAGCCAATGACCAGAAACAGGAACCACATCTTTCTGAGTACACTTTATTCAGAGATCTGGCAGTGTGGGAGGCCAGACGACCCACTACTTCCCACAGTCTGCGTACTGTCCCATCCCCAGCTGGCTTACCTTGTAGGGAATCCAACCAAAGGCAGCTCAGGATTGCAGAATGTAGTCTTGTCCCAGGGCGGGTGGTCAGCCTTGCCTCTGAGACCCCTGGTGTTAATGCTCCTCTCCTTACTGTCCCTGCTTCCCCCTCATTATCATATCTCTCCGGGTAGTAGAGATTCACATTCTCCTAATGCTAGAGTCTCAAATTCCTTCTGAGGCACCCTCTAGGGTACATCTGTGTTAAAGTTTAGCTCATAACAAACTGTTAGCAGTTTGCATTGTGTACATTCTGGACTACGTACTGTGCAGATGTATGTAGACAAAAATGTGGACTTATAGAATTAAAATGCCTGTTATCTGTCCCCTCTCATTGTTCCATGCCCAGGTCCGAAAATCAACCTTCCCTAGGGGAAGCAGAACCCCCAAGGATAGAGACTAAGCGCCTTGGGAATCTCAGCCCTCTCTGCAGCCTCTGTTCATGAAACTCCTCTAGTTAAGCAGTAGGCTTGCTTGGCCTTGATATTAACAATATGGAACAGCATCAATATGGGAGAGGAACCATTTTCGTTGACTTCCTGTGATTTCCAGGAAGGAATATGTGGTCTGTGAACTAGCTTGCTAACTGTTCAATCTACCACACTTTTATTCTTGTCTTTTGAAGACAGGGTCTCTCTGTAGTCCCAGCTGTCCTGGAACTCACTCTGTAGATCAGGCTGGCCTTGAACTCACAAAGATCCACCTGCCTCTGTCTCCCGAGTGCTAGGGTGCATGTGCTCCCACGCCCAGCAATCTTTAAGGCGAAAATGCTGTATTTCCAGGGCTTCCATTGTTTCCACGCTTTATTCTTGGTTTTGGAGGGTTGGTGACTGGAAAATGTAGCACCGATCCTGTCTGTCTATGCTGTTTTGTTTACTAGTGGGCATGCAATGGAGATAAAGTCTCTCTTCCATCCGCTCAGAAGGGAGACACCATTTCCTGCTCCAGATGCAGCCGCCAGAATCTCTGGGAGGCATCTTTCTGCGACTGGTGTGGAGCCAGGGTGGGTACTTTATTTATTTATTTATTTATTTATTTATTTACTTACTTATTTATGTCTTTTTGAGACAGGGTCTCCCTGTATCCCTAGCTGTCCTGGAACTTACTCTGTAGACCAGGCTGGCCTTGAACTCACAAAGATCTGCCTGCCTCTGCCTCCAGAGTGCTAGGATTAAAGGCGTGCGCCACCACACACAGCTCAGGGCGGGTACTTTCAAACAGCCCCTTTGTACTGAGCAACTTGGAGAGCCAAGCTCTTCCTCCATGCTGCAGGAGGCGCTTCCTCTTCCTTTGGTATCTAAGAATTTGGAGATAGAGATAATACATTCTCACATGCTGGAAATTAGGAATCCTTTCTTCTTTGCCATTTTCATTTGCACTTCTTTGAGCTTAACCCTTTCCACTTATTGATTGATTGTTGGCATTTCTTTTATGAATTGTTTGCCTGTTTTTTTAATCAAAATATTTAAATTTATGTTGTCTGAGTGTTTCTTGTGAATAACGAAAGGTTCAGAGAGAAGGGTTCTGTTTCACATGGTTCACAGGTCCTCTCCTCAGAAGCACTGCTGCTGTGGACCTGAGGGGCTCTCCCAGTAAACCGACCTGCTGATTCGTTCCTCCCACCTACCAACAGATCTTGTTAGTTGCTGCCCCACTTTTTCCAGTACCTTCACATTTCATTGTATGATTTGTTTAGGTGGCATCCCCTATTGCTAGACACTAAGGTTATTCTAATATGTCCTGTAGAACAAGAATATTGGGTTGGCAAGATGGTTCAGTGGTTGGGAGCATCTTCTACCAAGCCTGAAGACCTGAATTCAATCCCTAGGACCCACATGGTAGTAAGAAAGAACCAAGCTGTCCTCTGATTGCCACACATGCATCAAAGCATGTACCACACATACACAAGGGTATGCACATACTGGCACACATACACATGGGATGCAGGCACGCACACAGGCACATAGAAAATAAATACACTTAAAATGTAATAAGACCCCCCATAATATTGTAAGAGATATCCTGGAATATATTTAAGTTCTTGTCCATCTATAGGATAAATTCTAGAAGTGGAATTGTTATGTTGAAGGATAGGAACATATTATTATTATTATTATTATTATTATTATTATTATTATTTGCTCTTTTCGAGACAGGGTTTCCCTGTAGCCCCAGCTGTCCTGGAACTCACTCTGTAGACCAGGCTGGCCTTGAACTCACAAAGATCGCCTGCCTCTGCCTCCTGAGTGCTAGGATTAAAGGTGTGCGCCACCACGCCCAGCAGGAACATATTATTTTGATGGTCAGAGATTGTATAGTATGAAAATAGTTTATATGAGAAAATTATAGCTCTAAAATCATAAAAATGTCTTCTCTCCCCTAGCTTGCCGCTTCTGCTAGCCACTCTGTTTGCTTTAAATGTGGGGCCAGCAATCATCTGTCTGCCCGATTCTGTGGCTCCTGTGGTGTTTATGTGAAATCCGTGACAAGATTTAGTGTGGACAGCAGCTTGGCTCTGGTTGCTGGGAGACCTCGCCCATTTTCTGAGGTGAGGTTTGCACTGTGGTAAGAACTGATGTCCAGGTGTAACTCTGAGTTTGTGTCAAGCAGAACCAAACTATGTAGACCTTTCACATTGACTTTGAACAAGCTATCGAAATAAATTAAATTGGCCAGCCTGGTCTACAGAGTGAGCTCCAGGCCAGCTGGAACTAAAGGGAGACCCTATCTCAAAAATAACAACAAAAAAAGAAATAAATTAAATTTAGTTCTAAACACTTGAATGTTTCTTCAAAAATTTGAGCTGGAGAGATATCTCAGTGGTTAAGAACATACACTGTCCTTGCAAAGAGATATCTTAGCAGTTAAGAACACACACTGTCAGGCTGGAGAGATGGCCTAGCGGTTAAGAGCACCGACCGCTCTTACAGAGGACCCGGGTTGGATCCCCAGCACCCACATGGTGGCCGAGAACCATGTGAAACTCCAATTCCAGGAGAACTCCAGTTCCAGGGGAATCTGAGACCCTCTTCTGACCTCCGCGGCATTGCACGACACAGGTGCACAAACTTTCATATAGACAGTACATTCATACACGTACAGAAATAAATAAAATTAATTAAAAAAAAAAAAGAACACGCACTGTCCTTGCAAGGGACCTGAGTTTAATTTCCAGCACTCACGCACTCACTGTGGATGACACACACCCACCAGTAACTCCAGCTTCAGGGGATCCAATGCCTTCAGGTGATCGAACACCGACACCTGCACTCACATGTGCACATGCCCACACACACATACCTGCACTCGTGTGTGCACATGCACACGCACGGACACCTGCACTCACATGTGCACATGCCCACGCACAGACACCTGCACTCACGTGTGCACATGCCCACACTCAGACACCTGCACTCACATGTGCACATGCCCACGCACAGACACCTGCACTCACGTGTGCACATGCCCATGCACAGACACCTGCACTCACATGTGCACACAGAGAGAAGTACACTTCTTGGCATGGGTTAGAATGCGCTCTGTTGGGTTTTTTCAGTAGCATTCCAAGGACTTTCTTCCCTGCTCTATTTCAGAAAACTTAGGTCAAGTGTGTAAAATTTCCTTACCTGTTAGTAACATCTGGGCATCCTGAGGGGAAAAGCTCATATGGTCATTTTCTATGGTACACACACTCCGCCAACTTTCCTGTTAGTAACATCTGGGCATCCTGAGGGGAAAAGCTCATATGCTCATTTTCTACGGTACACACACTCCGCCAACTCTCCTCTTAGTAACATCTGGGCATCCTGAGGGGAAAGCTCATATGGTCATTTTCTACAGTACACACACTCCGCCAACTCTCCTGTTAGTAACATCTGGGCATCCTGAGGGGAAAGCTCATATGCTCATTTTCTACAGTACACACACTCCGACAACTTTCCTGTTAGTAACATCTGGGCATCCTGAGGGGAAAGCTCATATGGTCATTTTCTACGGTACACACACTCCGCCAACTCTCCTGTTAGTAACATCTGGGCATCCTGAGGGGAAAAGCTCATATGCTCAATTTCTATGGTACACACACTCCGCCAACTTTCCTGTTAGTAACATCTGGGCATCCTGAGGGGAAAGCTCATATGATCATTTTCTATGGTACACACACTCTGCCAACTTTCCTGTTGGCCTTTTCAGGTTTCTCCAAGCTTCATAAAGACCTTCAGGTTTTGTTTTATCTTTTTACTAAAAGTAATTGAAGACTGATAATTATTAGAGCGATTGCACATGCGCTTAGCCCTTGGCACACAGTTGTAGGGAGCTCATGGCCTTCTTAACTCAGCCTCAGAGACATAAGACTACCACTAGCCCACATCACACCTTCGGGTAAGTGAAACAAGGGTTTTCTTTTCTCAGATTACTCCCCTATGTCGAAACTTGGCTGTGGTATATATATTTCCTTAGACTTTCTCTTCTCTCCATCAGAAAACTTGTCCTAATTAGTGTACAAATGTACATTGTGTCACATCATGTGAATGGTGTCCTCCCTTTTTTCTCTTTTTTAAATTTTATTTATTTATTTATTTTTATGTATATGAATGCACTGTCTGCATGTAGGTCTGTGCATCCATGTCATGCAATGCCATGGAGGTCAGGAGAGGGCGCCGGGTTCCCCTGGAACTGGAGTTAAAGATGGTTCTCAGCCACCATGTGGGTGCTGGGGATCAAACCCAGGTCCTCTGCAAGAGCAGTCGGCGCTCTTAACCACTAGGCCATCTCTCCAGCCCCCCTCCCCCTTTTTCTTGACTCTTTTTTAATTGAATTTTTGAGAATTTCATACAATATATTTGATTGTATTTAGGTCCCTCCCCTATTTCCATCCCCCTTATCACCCTCTACCCAATTTCCTTTATATTTCTCTTAGAACTATGCTCCCAAGCAAGGGCTTTGCTCATTCTTTTACTAAAAATGCATCATGAAGTGGGGAAGTAATAGTTAAAGCTATCCTTTTTTTTTTTTTTTTTTTTGAGATGGGGTCTCCCTGTAGCTCCAGCTGACCTAGAACCAAAAGGTTAGACACCTTGCAGGCCCTAGGCAGGATAGACACATCCATTAATTTGCTGAATTTGGGATTCCAAGGGGATAAAGCTGGTTTCATGGTTCCAGTTAAGCGTTGCTAGAAAAGACAGAAGCAAGGAATATGCGGGAGTGCTGGGAATTACCCCCAAACAAAAGATTTAGTATTTGGAGGTGCTTTTCTTTTGGATTAAAATTGTTTTCTCTGAGGAAATAGAGATGGGGAATTAATTAAATTCTATTCTAATCTCTAATTTTTTTCTGCCTTGTTCATAGCCTCGATCTGTCTGGCAGCCCCTCATTGTCCCTTTGCCCACATCTGGTGCAGAGACTAAGAAGGACACAGGCACACAGACTGCTGGCCTATTCTACCCATCCAGCAAGCTCCTAGCAAAAAAGGAACTTGAGGTGGCTTCTTACAAGCAGAGGCAGGAGAAGATGAGCGACCACAGGCCCCTCCTCACAGCTGTCAGCCCTGGAAGAGGTGAGGGAGATGCTTGCTTCTGGCAAGAGGAATTTCTCTCTCTCTCTCTCTCTCTCTCTCTCTCTCTGAAAGAACTTTCCATTGTTTCTCTCTTTTAGACTTATTTTCATATATGAGCAATATGTTCCTTTTACTTTTTTCAAGTTGTTTCCTTTGCATGAATAGTTCTTCCTCACTTTTCCTACTCTGACACTTTTATTTGTGGTCTGCTGTCTAGTTCATCACTTTCATGGAGTATTCCTTATGATCCTCTGGATTTCATTAGGATCTGACATAGCATGCTCCTTTTCATTTTTATTTATTGTTTTTGGTCTTTTTGAAAAACAAAAACAAAAACAGGATTTTCCTGTAGTTACAGCTGGCCTGGAACTCACTCTGTAGACCAGGCTGGCCTGGAGCTCACAGAGATCCACCTGCCCCACCTCCCAAATGCTGGGACTACAGGTGTGCCCCACCATGCCTGCCTTACCTCTAATGTTTTAAACTTTGGGTCTTCTCTCCTTTCTTTTTAATTAGTTTGTATAGGGGTAGTCAATATTTTTTCTAAGAACTAATTCTTTGTATATATTGTTCTTTTGTCTCCATTTCATTCATTTCTTCCCCGATCTTTATTATTTCTTGCCATCCACTGCTTTGGGCTTTGGCTTGATCTTATTTTTATAAGACTTTGTGGTACGTGATAGATTATTTATTGAGGATCTTTCTCTCTCTCTCTCTCTTTCTCTCTCTCTCTCTCTTTCTCTCTTCCTCCTTCCCTCCCTTTCTTGTTCTTTCTTACTTTTTAATGAAAGCACTCATAGCTATAAACCTTCCTTCTAGAACTAGCAAATATCTTGCTATATTCCAAAGTTTCAGATATGTGGTACTCTATTTTTGTTTCTAGAAATTTATTTATTTATTTATTTATTTATTTATTTAGTATTTTTGAGACAGAGTCTCCTTTTAGTCCCAGCTGGCCTGGAACTTGCTATGTAGACCAGGCTGGCCTTGAACTCACAGAGATCTGCCTGCCTCCCGAGTGTTGGGATTAAAGGCATGCACCACCACGCCTGGTTGTTTCTAGAAATTTAATTTTTTCTTAATTTCCTCAATACCTCATTGCTCATTCAAGAATACATTGCTCAGTCTCCATGGATTTATATAATTTCTATGGTTTCTCTTGATTTCTTTATGGTCTGATAAGATGCAATAAATTATTTCAAGTAGTTTGCTTGCTTGCTTGCTTGCTGTTTTTGGTCTTTTTGAGAGAAGGTCTCTTGTAGCCCCAGATGGGCTTAAATTCACTATGTAGAGCAGGCTGGTCTTGAATGCACAGAGATCCACCTGCCTCTGCCTTCTGAGTGCTGGGATATGCTACCATGCTTAGCCTCAAGTGTATTATATTTGCTAAGACTTGCTCTGTGGCCTAGAATATGGTCTACTTTAGAGAAAGCTTCAGTGGCTGCTGAGAAAAAAATGTGTGTTGTGCTGGATAGCTTTCGTGTCAACTTGACATACCTGGGTTGAAGGAGCCTCAATTGGGGAATTGCTTCCATTGGACTGGCCTGTGGCCATGTTTGTGGAGTATTTTCCTGATTGTTGAGTGATGTGGAAGGCCCCAGCCTACTGTGGACAGTGCTATCTCTATCCCTGGAGAGGTTGTTCTGTATTGTATAAGAAAGCAGGCTGAGCATGGACCAGGAGAGCAATCCAGTAATCAGGGTTCCTCCATTGCCTGTGCTTCAGCTCCTGCCTCCAGGTTCCTCCCCTGAGTTCCTACACCGGCTCCCACAGTGATGAACTCTGACCTGGGAGATGAAAGTGAAATAAGCCCTTTCCTCCCCAAGTTGGTATTGGTCAGAGTGTTTTGTCACAGTAGTTGAAAAGAAACTAGAACAGAAATTGGTACCAGAGAGTGGGCTAGTGCTATGACAGACCTGACCTTGGTGTTTTGGGGAGCACTGTGGAAGCATTTGGAAATTTGATCTAGAAAAGCCATTGAGTGCTCAGAGTTTGTTGCTGTGGAACTTGGAATAGTTATGCTGAAAGAGTTGCAGATAATGGAGCCCTGCCTTGTGAAGCTTCAAAGGGAAGCAGAGACCATCAGGGCTGTTTGTGTGATGTTTTGTTTTTTTGTTTTTAATTTTTTATTAATTTTATTTATTTCTGTATGTGTATGAATGTACTGTCTGCATGCAAGTTTGTGCACCCGTGTCGTGCAATGCTGCGGAGGTCAGAAGTGGGTGTCGGATTCCCCTGGAACTGGAGTTCTCCTGGAATTGGAGTTTCAGACGGCTCTCGGCCGCCATGTGGGTGCTGGGGATCGAACCCGGGTCCTCTGCAAGAGCGTCGGTGCTCCTAACCACTAGGCCATCTCTCCAGCCCCTGTGTGATGTTTTGAATTGAGAATCTGTGGGTTCTTGTTAGCTGGGGCTGAAGAAGCAGCTGTGATTAAGAAGAGACCAGAACCTGGAGTGAAACCTTTATTTAACTGGGACAACTGACACTAGTTAACTGGCGGTGAAGAATTACCTGTAATTAACAAGAGACCAGCATCACTCTGGTGAAATTTGGAACTATTTCTTTAGGGTCAGCACACACAAGCTGTGATCCAGAAGGGGCCTGAGCTTCCATCTCAAGCTGAAAGCAGGACTTGGTAATGTGTAAGAGTCCCCTACATGGTTCTGGTGTTGAAAACATGAAGGGGTCACCAGAGAGCAGCTGAGGCTTGGTACCCTGAAAGGCCAGGAAAGGCCTTTGGTGAAAGGGCAGCCTCATTTGCAGTGAAGACCCCAGTATTGAAGGGGTCACTGAGAAAACTCGAGGCTTTGCACCCTGGGAGGCCAGAAAAGCCCGATTGGTACAGGTGCAGCCTCAGTTTCAACGGAGACCTGAACTTTTTGGTGATGTCAGAACCATAGGACGACCACCAAGGGCAGCGGCAGATACAGAATGGAGTCCACCAGGGCCTGAGAATGACCTGTTTCTGCGGTGGACAGCAGAGTCAGCAGTTGTCAAAACCTAGCAACTTTCAAGATAAAAACATTAAAAAAAATGGTGAAAATGGGGGAACCCTCAATCTGATAAGTGAATACATGTATGAAAATCCTGTAGCATCAATTGTTTTTAAAAAATTTTATTGTCAGGCATGGTGGCACATGCCTTTAATTCCAGCACTCAGGAGGCAGAGGCAAGTGGATCTCTGTGAGTTCAAGTCCAGGTTTCATGCACAGCAAAGTATGTTCTTTTGATTGTATAATCTGTGATAATCATGTAAAAGCTTGGTTGGGGTGTGGAACTCTTTCTAGTCTTTACTTGAGGTTCAGTAAGGAAAAACTAATACAGTGTGGCCAAGGAAAATAACATGTCTGAGAATGTATGCTCCGCACTAACATAATTCTTTCTTAGGCTTAGAGTCATCCACACATCTGAGTTTCTTTCCTTTTCAGGCTACTGGAGAAAACAGTTGGATCACATCTCTGCTCATCTCAGATCCTATGCTCAGAACAACCCTGAATTCCGAGCTTTGATTGCAGAACCCAGAATGGGAAAGGTGGGTGAGATGAAACATCCTCTCAGAGCCTCACTAAGGCTCAGGCTGCCCTTAGACTTTGCCGGCAATCACACCTTTCTTAGCTTCTTTCCCTTCCTGATCTGCTTTCTGTCTTTTCTTTTCTTTTTTTTTTTCAAAAAATTTTTAATTTTATTTATTTTCGTATGTGTATGAATGTACTGTCTGCATGTAGGTTTGTGCACCCATGTGCAATGCTGCAGAGGTCAGAAGAGGGTGTTGGATTCCCCTGGAACTGGAGTTCTCCTGGAATTGGAGTTACAGATGGTTCTCAGCCACCGTGTGGGTGCTGGGGATCGGACCCGGGTCCTCTGCAAGAGCAGTCAGTACTCTCAACCGCTAAGCTAGCTCTCCAGCCCCTTTCCATCCTTTCTTTTCTTCTCCCCTGTGATCTTTGCCTTAAGACAGCATTTGTACATGAAGATGCTTTCAAGCTGTTTCTGGAGCATCTAATCTAAAACAATGAGATTTGGAGCATCTCATACTTAGCTACTGTATACACATTCAGGCAGATAGAGCTAAAAGATCCAAAATAGTTTAATATAGACAGATAACACATTTAAACCACATGGTAATATGTAGCAGCAATAGTACTGTAAGAGAGAGAGAGGTACCATTGAATAGTGCAGTGTATTCCATGCCAGCATCTTATGACAGATAATGCAGTGTATTCCACACCAGCATCCTTATGACAGATAATGCAGTGCATTCCATGCCAGCATCCTTATGCCAGATAGTGTGGTGTATTCCATACCAGCATCCTTATGACAAATAGTGCGGTGTATTCCATACCAGCATCCTTATGACAGATAGTGCAGTGTGTTCCATACCAGCATCCTTATGACAGATAGTGCAGTGTATTCCATGCCAGCATCTTTATGACAGATAGTGCAGTGTATTCCATGCCAGCATCCTTATGACAGATAGTGCGGTGTATTCCATACCAGCATCCTTATGACAGATAGTGCAGTGTGTTCCATACCAGCATCCTTACGACAGATAGTGCGGTGTATTCCATACCAGCATCCTTATGACAAATAGTGCAGTATATTCCATGCTAGCATCCTTATGACAGATAGTGTGGTGTATTCCATGCCAGCATCCTTATGACAGATAGTGCAGTGTATTCCATGCCAGCATCCTTATGACAGATAGTGCNAGATAATGGAGCCCTGCCTTGTGAAGCTTCAAAGGGAAGCAGAGACCATCAGGGCTGTTTGTGTGATGTTTTGTTTTTTTGTTTTTAATTTTTTATTAATTTTATTTATTTCTGTATGTGTATGAATGTACTGTCTGCATGCAAGTTTGTGCACCCGTGTCGTGCAATGCTGCGGAGGTCAGAAGTGGGTGTCGGATTCCCCTGGAACTGGAGTTCTCCTGGAATTGGAGTTTCAGACGGCTCTCGGCCGCCATGTGGGTGCTGGGGATCGAACCCGGGTCCTCTGCAAGAGCGTCGGTGCTCCTAACCACTAGGCCATCTCTCCAGCCCCTGTGTGATGTTTTGAATTGAGAATCTGTGGGTTCTTGTTAGCTGGGGCTGAAGAAGCAGCTGTGATTAAGAAGAGACCAGAACCTGGAGTGAAACCTTTATTTAACTGGGACAACTGACACTAGTTAACTGGCGGTGAAGAATTACCTGTAATTAACAAGAGACCAGCATCACTCTGGTGAAATTTGGAACTATTTCTTTAGGGTCAGCACACACAAGCTGTGATCCAGAAGGGGCCTGAGCTTCCATCTCAAGCTGAAAGCAGGACTTGGTAATGTGTAAGAGTCCCCTACATGGTTCTGGTGTTGAAAACATGAAGGGGTCACCAGAGAGCAGCTGAGGCTTGGTACCCTGAAAGGCCAGGAAAGGCCTTTGGTGAAAGGGCAGCCTCATTTGCAGTGAAGACCCCAGTATTGAAGGGGTCACTGAGAAAACTCGAGGCTTTGCACCCTGGGAGGCCAGAAAAGCCCGATTGGTACAGGTGCAGCCTCAGTTTCAACGGAGACCTGAACTTTTTGGTGATGTCAGAACCATAGGACGACCACCAAGGGCAGCGGCAGATACAGAATGGAGTCCACCAGGGCCTGAGAATGACCTGTTTCTGCGGTGGACAGCAGAGTCAGCAGTTGTCAAAACCTAGCAACTTTCAAGATAAAAACATTAAAAAAAATGGTGAAAATGGGGGAACCCTCAATCTGATAAGTGAATACATGTATGAAAATCCTGTAGCATCAATTGTTTTTAAAAAATTTTATTGTCAGGCATGGTGGCACATGCCTTTAATTCCAGCACTCAGGAGGCAGAGGCAAGTGGATCTCTGTGAGTTCAAGTCCAGGTTTCATGCACAGCAAAGTATGTTCTTTTGATTGTATAATCTGTGATAATCATGTAAAAGCTTGGTTGGGGTGTGGAACTCTTTCTAGTCTTTACTTGAGGTTCAGTAAGGAAAAACTAATACAGTGTGGCCAAGGAAAATAACATGTCTGAGAATGTATGCTCCGCACTAACATAATTCTTTCTTAGGCTTAGAGTCATCCACACATCTGAGTTTCTTTCCTTTTCAGGCTACTGGAGAAAACAGTTGGATCACATCTCTGCTCATCTCAGATCCTATGCTCAGAACAACCCTGAATTCCGAGCTTTGATTGCAGAACCCAGAATGGGAAAGGTGGGTGAGATGAAACATCCTCTCAGAGCCTCACTAAGGCTCAGGCTGCCCTTAGACTTTGCCGGCAATCACACCTTTCTTAGCTTCTTTCCCTTCCTGATCTGCTTTCTGTCTTTTCTTTTCTTTTTTTTTTTCAAAAAATTTTTAATTTTATTTATTTTCGTATGTGTATGAATGTACTGTCTGCATGTAGGTTTGTGCACCCATGTGCAATGCTGCAGAGGTCAGAAGAGGGTGTTGGATTCCCCTGGAACTGGAGTTCTCCTGGAATTGGAGTTACAGATGGTTCTCAGCCACCGTGTGGGTGCTGGGGATCGGACCCGGGTCCTCTGCAAGAGCAGTCAGTACTCTCAACCGCTAAGCTAGCTCTCCAGCCCCTTTCCATCCTTTCTTTTCTTCTCCCCTGTGATCTTTGCCTTAAGACAGCATTTGTACATGAAGATGCTTTCAAGCTGTTTCTGGAGCATCTAATCTAAAACAATGAGATTTGGAGCATCTCATACTTAGCTACTGTATACACATTCAGGCAGATAGAGCTAAAAGATCCAAAATAGTTTAATATAGACAGATAACACATTTAAACCACATGGTAATATGTAGCAGCAATAGTACTGTAAGAGAGAGAGAGGTACCATTGAATAGTGCAGTGTATTCCATGCCAGCATCTTATGACAGATAATGCAGTGTATTCCACACCAGCATCCTTATGACAGATAATGCAGTGCATTCCATGCCAGCATCCTTATGCCAGATAGTGTGGTGTATTCCATACCAGCATCCTTATGACAAATAGTGCGGTGTATTCCATACCAGCATCCTTATGACAGATAGTGCAGTGTGTTCCATACCAGCATCCTTATGACAGATAGTGCAGTGTATTCCATGCCAGCATCTTTATGACAGATAGTGCAGTGTATTCCATGCCAGCATCCTTATGACAGATAGTGCGGTGTATTCCATACCAGCATCCTTATGACAGATAGTGCAGTGTGTTCCATACCAGCATCCTTATGACAGATAGTGCGGTGTATTCCATACCAGCATCCTTATGACAGATAGTGCAGTGTGTTCCATACCAGCATCCTTACGACAGATAGTGCGGTGTATTCCATACCAGCATCCTTATGACAAATAGTGCAGTATATTCCATGCTAGCATCCTTATGACAGATAGTGTGGTGTATTCCATGCCAGCATCCTTATGACAGATAGTGCAGTGTATTCCATGCCAGCATCCTTATGACAGATAGTGCGGTGTATTCCATGCCAGCATCTTTATGACAGATAGTGCGGTGTATTCCATACCAGTATCCTTATGACAGATAGTGTGGTGTATTCCAAACCAGCATCCTTATGACAGATAGTGCAGTGTATTCCATGCCAGCATCTTTATGACAGATAGTGCGGTGTATTCCATGCCAGCATCCTTATGACAGATAGTGCAGTGTATTCCATGCCAGCATCTTTATGACAAGCCTACAAAATGAGAGAATTATTTTTGTCACAATTTTCTTAAATAGACACAAATTCTTTGACAGCTTGGACATGGTTACTGGATGTGTTCTCGAATCTGAGTGCACTGCAGCTGCTGGACTGGTAGAAGTGGTTGAAGAGATGGGATGTGGAAGGCCTAGTCATGGAAGGCCCTGTGGCTTTCTCTGGGGAAAAAAAACTACTTCAGAGTACCCCCAGTGACCACATACAAGGGGGTAGTCTACAGTCCCATTTGAACCCAGGCCTTAAATCATTGTGGCTCAGAGATCTTGATAGATGAATGACTAAACTGTGATTCCAGTCCCCAGACAGCCACCTCTAGTCACCTTAAGTCTTATCAGCTAAGGCTTCAGACAGGAACACAGACAGGCTCCAATGTGTCCTGTCTGAATCCATGAACATAATAGAGTGGTAGTTTTTAATGGCAATAAGTTGAAGTAGGGTTTTCTTTAACACTGCAGTAGGTATTCATAGCAAGTCTTATTCAATACCCAGGGTAATTGAAGCTCAGAAAGGTTTGGCAACCTGCCAAAGACTATTCCTGTGTCTTAGGGGATTCAGATTTGGAGCAAGTCTGTTAGACACCAAAGCATAACATCACCATTTTCTATTTTTTGGTCTTATTGAGACAGGGTCTCCCTTTAGTCCTAGCTGGCCTGGAGCTCACTCTGTAGATCAAGCTGGCTTTGAACTCACAGAGATCCACCTGCCTCTGCCTCCGAAGTGCTGGGATTAAAGGCATGCGCCACCACACCCAACAACATCACCATTATTAAGACACAGTTCAGTGTGAGACTATTTCCCATTTGTCACAAGACTAGAAGTAACCTTTTTGAATCAGAACATCAGCATCTCAGTCACAAAATAATCCAACACAGAATCTGTCTTGTTTTAAAGTATTTCTCAGTTTCCTTTGATGACTTATTTTGACCATTTCTCAGTCACAAAATAATCCAGCACACAATATCTTGTTTTAAGTATTTCTGTTTCCTTTGATGAGCTATTTTGACCACTTTAAAATTATTTGGCCTAATCTGGAGGTCATCAAACTATATCCTGTGGGTAAATCTGACCTACTTCCTAGTTTTGCAAGTAAACTCTTATTGGTTGGCGCTATAGCCATCTATTTAATGTTACCTATAGCTGCTTTGGGCTGCAACAGCAAGGGTAAGCATTTGTGATAGAGAATTTATGACCCACAAGACCTAAAATATTTACCATCTGATCCTCAAAAACATTTGCTGCCTCCTATTTAAATTTGTTCTACTACTTAGAGAGAAAGCTGCTCAGTAGTGAGCTCTTTTAATTCCTGGGCCTGCCTCCCTACCCCAACACCAAGATACCTTTTCAGAAGTAATGACATATAGTCATGTGGTTTGGTTGACATATGTCTCTTGAAAAAAAAGTAAATTTAGATATTGTTTCTTATCCAGTCTAAAAGTCTTTGCTTTTCATGTATTTATTTAGTTCATTTATAATTGGAATTAAAAGTCTACTGGACTGTGACTGGGATTTTGTTGTTTTCTATTTATCTTCTCTTGTGTTTATCCCCTTAGTTTCTCTCTTTAACACAAAATAAAGGATTCTTTTGTGTTAAAAGAGTTTAGACATACAGGGTTTAACATCTCAGAATTTCTAGGCTATTGTTCAAGGCATTGAGTCCCACACCCACAACTAGGAATTCTTTTCAAAATTCTTTTAAAAGCTTATCTCTGCTACTGTCCATGAAGATGGCTATGAAGTTAGCATCAGGCTGAATTATATTCAAGTTTCAAACAAGGTAAGTACTCCTTTAGAAGTTACTTGTTTGAGAGTTGATTGAACTTATAAATTGTAGCTTACAGTTTCTAGAAATGCTTTTGTGTAATCCATAGAAAGGAAAAGTTTCAAATATTATGAAACTTGACTATACATAAGTAATTTCATAGAATTGTATAAATAATTATGCTAACCATCAAAGAGACCAGCTTTCAGGCACAAAAAGATATGGTAGGAACAGGAATGGTGACCCACTCTGTTCATGACCCACTGACATATGACCCACTCTGTTCATGACCCACTGACATGTGACCCACTCTGTTCATGACCCACTGACATACGACCCACTCTGTTCATGACCCACTGACATGTGACCCACTCTGTTCATGACCCACTGACATGTGACCCACTCTTGTTCATGACCCACTGACATATGACCCACTCTGTTCATGACCCACTGACATATGACCCACTCTGTTTATGACCCAGTGACATGTGACCCACTCTGTTCATGACCCACTGACATACGACCCACTCTGTTCATGACCCACTGACATGTAACCCACTCTGTTCATGACCCACTGACATGTGATCCACTCTTGTTCATGACCCACTGACATATGACCCACTCTGTTCATGACCCAGTGACATATGACCCACTCTTGTTCATGACCCAGTGACATATGACCCACTCTTGTTCATGACCCACTGACATGTGACCCACTCTTCATGACCCACTGACATGTGACCCACTCTGTTCATGACCCACTGACATACGACCCACTATTGTTCAAGACACACTGACATGTGACCCACTCTGTTCATGACCCACTGACATATGATCCACTCTGTTCATGAACCACTGACATATGATCCACTCTTGTTCATGACCCACTGACATATGACCCACTCTGTTCATGACCCACTGACATGTGACCCACTCTTGTTCATGACCCACTGATATATGACCCACTCTGTTCATGACCCACTGACAGATGACCCACTCTTGTTCATGACACACTGACATATAACCCACTCTTATTCATGACCCACTGACATATGACCCACTCTGTTCATGACCCAGTGACATATGACCCACTCTTGTTCATGACCCACTGACATATGACCCACTCTTGTTCATGACACACTGACATATAACCCACTCTTATTCATGACCCACTGACATATGACCCACTCTGTTCATGACCCACTGACATGTGACCCACTCTTATTCATGACCTACTGACATGTGATCCACTCTTGTTCATGACCCACTGACATGTGACCCACTCTTGTTCATGACCCACTGACATGTGACCCACTCTTGTTCATGACCCACTGACATGTGACCCACTCTTGTTCATGACCCACTGACATGTGACCCACTCTTGTTCATGACCCACTGACATGTGACCCACTCTTGTTCATGACCCACTGACATGTGACCCACTCTTGTTCATGACCCACTGACATGTGACCCACTCTTGTTCATGACCCACTGACATGTGACCCACTCTTGTTCATGACCCACTGACATGTGACCCACTCTTGTTCATGACCCACTGACATGTGACCCACTCTTGTTCATGACCCACTGACATGTGACCCACTCTTGTTCATGACCCACTGACATGTGACCCACTCTTGTTCATGACCCACTGACATGTGACCCACTCTTGTTCATGACCCACTGACATGTGACCCACTCTTGTTCATGACCCACTGACATATGACCCACTCTTGTTCATGACCCACTGACATATGACCCACTCTTGTTCATGACCCACTGACATGTGACCCACTCTTGTTCATGACCCACTGACATGTGAACCACTCTGTTCATGACCCAGTGACATATGACCCACTCTTGTTCATGACCCACTGACATGTGACCCACTCTTGTTCATGACCCACTGACATATGACCCACTCTGTTCATGACCCACTGACATGTGACCCACTCTTGTTCATGACCCACTGACATGTGACCCACTCTTGTTCATGACCCACTGACATGTGACCACTCTTGTTCATGACCCACTGACATGTGACCCACTCTTGTTCATGACCCACTGACATGTGACCCACTCTTGTTCATGACCCACTGACATGTGATCCACTCTTGTTCATGACCCACTGACATATGACCCACTCTTGTTCATGACCCACTGACATGTGACCCACTGTGTCATGACCCACTGACATGTAACCCACTCTTGTTCATGACCCACTGACATATGACCCACTCCTGTTCATGACCCACTGACATATGGCCCACTCTTGTTCATGACCCACTGACATGTGACCCACTCTGTTCATGACCCACTGACATATGACCCACTCCTGTTCATGACCCACTGACATGTGATCCACTCTTGTTCATGACCCCTGACATGTGACCACTCTTGTTCATGACCCACTGACATGTGACCACTCTTGTTCATGACCCACTGACATGTGATCCACTCTTGTTCATGACCCACTGATATATGACCCACTCTGTTCATGACCCACTGATATATGACCCGCTCTTGTTCATGACCCACTGACATGTGACCCACTCTTGTTCATGACCCACTGACATGTGACCCACTCTGTTCATGACCCACTGACCTATGACCCACTCTGTTCATGAACCACTGACATATGACTGTGTATCTTTTATACAACTGACTTGGCAAAAGATTGAAAGAAAATGTTTATGGAGATACATCTTGAATTGTTTGTTTTATTCAAAATAAACTAAACCAGTGAGGCCTTATGGCACACACCTGTTATCTCAGCTACTCAGGAGACTGTGACAGGGAGATCTCAAGTTAATGGCCAACCTGGGCCATTGCTGAATTGAGTTCAGGCTGTCCTAGGCAACAGAAAGTCCTGCCTTAAAACTAAAAGTAGAAAGTTGTGTCAGTGGTAGAAAGCTTGCCAAGCATGCATAAGATTCTAGGATCCAGCCTCAATATTATGAAAACAAACTGAGCTTAGTGGCCATGTTTCTCTTCATCTTCTCATGTAGGCATTGCCGCGTAGACTTTGTGACAAATGGTGATCAGTATTAGCAGCTTTATTTTCACTGCAAAAGTCAGAATCTGCAAAAGAATAAAGACAAAAAGGGCAACTAAAGGAGAACTAATGTTTGTTAGGCTCTAGTTATGTATCCAGCAAGGTGCTAACATGTATGATAGATGTATATGTATCAGATGTGTTAGTGCACATCAGATTGCTTTGTAACTAGGTAAATGCTTTGATTTTGGTTATATAGCTATGGCAGAGCTTGGGTCAGAGATCTGCTTTAGCAGAAAGGAGGGGAGCAGGTCAAGGCAAGAGAAGGGGCTAAGTGAGAAGGTAAATTAGAAGTAAAGCTCAGCTTAACATGACTACAGGGAGCTATGGAGCATGAGTCACCACCAAATAGATCAGTTGTGGCAAGGAGGAAGACAGCCATAAGGCAAGGCAGCATCTATCTGTGGGGGCATTGGTAAAGAAGGTCAGCTGTGTGAAAGTAGCAGCCCACATAGGAAGGGATGGTATCCTTTCAGGATAGTGAGAACAGGTTGGGCCACTGGCAGCTTGCTAACTGTCAAGTAGAAGGGGATAATTATCCCCCAGTTTCACCTGTCTTTTTCTTTTTTTTTTTTTTTTCACCTGTCTTTTTCTAAACCTGTATGTTCTAGTGTTCAGGAAGTAGTGGGGAGGTCCATCTCATCTATGCATTGGGATGAGCAGGATGCCATAGGATGGGTCCATGCAGACAGAGTCCATCTTGTCTGTGTATTAGGATGATCAGGATGCCATAGGATGGGTCCATGCAGACACAGAGTCCATCTCACCTGTGTATTAGGATGAACAGGATGCCATAGGATGGGTCCATGCAGACACAGAGTCCATCTCGTCTGTGTATTAGGATGATCAGGATGCCATAGGATGGGTCCATGCAGACACACAGTCCATCTCGCCTGTGTATTAGGATGATCAGGATGCCATAGGATGGGTCCATGCAGACAGAGTCCATCTTGTCTGTGTATTAGGATGATCAGGATGCCTAGGATGGGTCCATGCAGACACAGAGTCCATCTCGTCTGTGTATTAGGATGATCAGGATGCCATAGGATGGGTCCATGCAGACAGAGTCCATCTCGTCTGTGTATTAGGATGATCAGGATGCCATAGGATGGGTCCATGCAGACACAG
>VZQC01012951.1:3152836-3176155 GCA_009823505.1 Rhizomys pruinosus
CTGACTGTGTGGTGGCGGGGAAAGGCTCTCTTGCTTGCTTCTGTGCCGTGTCTGGGTATTGTGGCGGGGGCGGCAAGGCTCTCTGACTGGTTGGTGGCGCGGCCACGGCTCTGACTGTATGCTGGAGGGGGGACAGCTGACTGGTGCTTGTGGTTGCGCGGACCGGGCTCTGCCTGTGTGGTGGCGGGGCCGGGCTTAACCTGTCTGGTGGCGCGGCCGGCTTGGACTGTTATGGTGGCGGGGAAAGGTTGACTGTTGTGTTTGCGCGAACGGCTGACTGTGTGGTGGAGAGGGAAGGCTGACTGTATGGTGGAGGGGAAGGGCTAACTGTATGGTGGAGAGGAAAGGCTGACTGTATGGAGGAGGGGAAAGGCTGACTGTGTGGTGGAGAGGAAAGGCTGACTGTATGGTGGAGAGAAAAGGCTGACTGTATGGTGGAGAGGAAAGGCTGACTGTATGGTGGAGAGGAAAGGCTACTGTATGGTGGAGAGGACAGGCTGACTGTGTGGTGGAGGGGAAAGGCTGACTGTATGGTGGAGGGGAAAGGCTGACTGTGTGGTGGAGAGGAAAGGCTGACTGTATGGTGGAGGGGAAAGGCTGACTGTGTGGTGGAGAGGAAAGGCTGACTGTATGGTGGAGGGGAAAGGTTGACTGTGTGGTTGAGAGGAAAGGCTGACTGTGTGGTGGAGAGGAAAGGCTGACTGTATGGTGGAGGGGAAGGGCTGACTGTATGGTGGAGAGGAAAGGCTGACTGTATGGTGGAGGGGAAGGGCTGACTGTGTGGTGGAGAGGAAAGGCTGACTGTATGGTGGAGAGGAAAGGCTGGCTGTGTGGTGGAGGGGAAAGGCTGAGTGTGTGGTGGAGGGGAAAGGCTGAGTGTGTGGTGGAGGGGAAAGGCTGAGTGTGTGGTGGAGGGGAAAGGCTGAGTGTGTGGTGGAGGGGAAAGGCTGAGTGTGTGGTGGAGGGGAAAGGCTGAGTGTGTGGTGGAGGGGAAAGGCTGAGTGTGTGGTGGAGGGGAAAGGCTGACTGTATGGTGGAGAGGAAAGGCTGACCGTATGGTGGAGAGGAAAGGCTGACTCGTGTGGTGGCAGGAGAAAGCTGATCTGTCATGGTGGAGAGGCAAGGCTGACTGTGTGGTGGAGAGGAACGGCTGACTGTTTGCGTGGAGGGGAGGACAGGCCGACTATATTGTAGAGCAGGAAAGGCTGGCTGTGTGGTGGAGGGGAAAGGCTGACTGTGCGGTGGAGAGGAAAGGCTGAATGTATGGTGGAGCAGCGATCGGGCTGACTGTATGGTGAGAGGAACAGTTGCCTGTGGTGGAGGGAGGAAAGGCTCTGACTGTGTGGTGGAGGGGAAAGGCTGACTGTGTGGTGGAGAGGAACGGCTGTGACTGTATGGTGGAGGGGAAGGGCTGACTGTGTGGTGGAGAGAAAAGGCTGACTGTATGGTGGAAAGGAAAGGCTGACTGTATGGAGGAGAGGAAAGGCTGACTGTACGGTGGAGAGGAAAGGCTGACCGTATGGTGGAGAGGAAAGGCTAACTGTGTGGTGGAGAGGAAAGGCTGACTGTATGGTGGAGAGGCAAGGCTGACTGTATGGTGGTGGAGAGGAAAGCGACTGTTGTGGTGGTGGTGGAGGAGGAAAGGCTGATCTGTATCGGTGAGGGAAAGGCCTGACTGTGTGTGGAGAGGAAAGGCTGACTGTATGGTGGGGAGGAAAGGCTGACTGTATGCTGGAGGGGAAAGGCTGACTGAATGGTGGAGGGGAAAGGCTGACCGTATGGTGGAGAGGAAAGGCTGAGTGTGTGGTGGAGGGGAAAGGCTGAGTGTGTGGTGGAGGGGAAAGGCTGACTTTGTGGTGGAGAGGAAAGGCTGCCTGTATGGTGGAGAGGAAAGGCTGACTGTGTGGTGGCGGGGAAAGGCTGACTGTATGGCGGAGGGGAAAGGCTGACTGTTTGCGTGGAGATGGGAAAGGCTGCCTGTATGGTGGAGGGGAAAGGCTGACTGTGTGGTGGAGAGGAAAGGCTGACTGTGTGGTGGAGAGGAAAGGCTGACTGCATGGTGGAGAGAAAAGGCTGACTGTGTGGTGGAGAGGAAAGGCTGACTCTATGGTGGAGGGGAAAGGCTGACTGTATGGTGGAGGGGAAAGGCTGACTGTGTGGTGGAGAGGAAAGGCTGACTGTATGGTGGAGGGGATAAGGCTGACTGTTTGGTGGAGAGGAAAGGCTGACCGTATGGTGGAGAGGAAAGGCTAACTGTATGGTGGAGAGGAAAGTCTGACTGTGGTGGAGGGGAAAGGCTGACTGTATGGTGGAGAGGAAAGGCTGACTGTGTGGTGGAGAGGAAAGGCCGACTGTATGGTGGAGGGGAACGGCTCTCTCTCTGACTGTGGCAGTGGACCGCCCCCCCCCCCCCCCCCCCCCCCCCCCCCCACCCCCCCCCCCCCCCCCCCCCCCCCCCCCCCCCCCGCCCCGCGCCCCCCCCCAAAGGCTGACTGTATGTGGAGACGCGAAAAGGCTGACTGTATGGTTGGCGGGCCGATGGAAAGGCTGCTATGACTTTGTGGTGGAGAGGAAAGGCTGATTGTATGGTGGAGAGGAAAGGCTAACTGTATGGTGGAGAGGAAAGTCTGACTGTGGTGGAGGGGAAAGGCTGACGGTATGGTGGAGAGGAAAGGCTAAACTGGTGGTGGAGAGGAAAAGGGATTGGGACTGTATGTGAGAGGGTGAAAGGCTGACTGTGTGGTGGAGTGGAAAGGCTGACTGTGTGGTGGCGAGGAAAGGCTGACTGTATGCTGGAGGGGAAAGGCTGACTGTATGGTGGAGGGGAAAGGCTGCCTGTGTGGTGGAGAGGAAAGGCTGACTGTATGGTGGAGGGGAAAGGCTGACTGTATGGTGGAGAGGAAAGGCTGACTGTATGGTGGAGAGGAAAGGCTAACTGTATGGTGGAGAGGAAAGGCTGACTGTGTGGTGGAGAGGAAAGGCTGACTGTATGGTGGAGAGGAAAGGCTGGACTGTATGGTGGAGAGAAAGGCTGGTTTTGACTGTGTGTGTGGAGGGGGAAAGGCTCTGACGTCTGGTGGAGGGGAAAGGCTGACTGTATGGTGGAGAGGAAGGGCTGACTGTATGGTGGAGGGGGAAGGCTGACTGTTGTGTGGTGGGGAGGAAAGGCTGACTGTGTGGTGGAGAGGAACGGCTGACTGATGGTAGAGAGGAATGGCTGGACTGGTGTTGAAGAGGAAATGCTTGACTTGTGGGTGGAGGGAAGGGGAAAAGGCCCGACTGTTATGTAGAGGAAAATGGCTCTCTGGACTGTTGTGGTGGAGAGGAAAGGTGATGATGGTGGCAGGAGGAAAAGGCCTACTGTATGGTGGGGAGGACAGGCTGACTGTGTGGTGGAGAGGAAAGGCTGACTGTATGGTGGAGGGGAAAGGCTGACTGTGTGGTGGAGAGGAAAGGCTGACTGTATGGTGGAGGGGAAAGGCTGACTGTGTGGTGGAGAGGAAAGGCTGACTGTGTGGTGGAGGGGAAAGGCTGAGTGTGTGGTGGAGGGGAAAGGCTGAGTGTGTGGTGGAGGGGAAAGGCTGAGTGTGTGGTGGAGGGGAAAGGCTGACTGTGTGGTGGAGAGGAAAGGCTGACTGTATGGTGGAGAGGAAAGGCTGACTCTATGGTGGAGAGGAAAGGCTAACTGTATGGTGGAGAGGAAAGGCTGACTTTATGGTGGAGAGGGAAGGCTGACTGTGTGGTGGAGGGGGAAGGCTGACTGTGTGGTGGAGGGGAAAGGCTGACTGTATGGTGGAGGGGAAAGGCTGACTGTGTGGTGGAGAGGAAAGGCTGACTGTATGGTGGAGGGGAAAGGCTGACTGTTTGGTTGAGAGGAAAGGCTGACTGTGTGGTGGAGAGGAAAGGCTGACTGTATGGTGGAGGGGAAAGGCTGAGTGTGTGGTGGAGGGGAAAGGCTGAGTGTGTGGTGGAGGGGAAAGGCTGAGTGTGTGGTGGAGGGGAAAGGCTGAGTGTGTGGTGGAGGGGAAAGGCTGAGTGTGTGGTGGAGGGGAAAGGCTGAGTGTGTGGTGGAGGGGAAAGGCTGACTTTGTGGTGGAGAGGAAAGGCTGATTGTATGGTGGAGAGGAAAGGCTACTGTTTGGTGGAGAGGACAGGCTGACTGTGTGGTGGAGGGGACAGCGCTGTGGTGTTGGAGGGGAAAAGAACGGTGAGTGTGTGGTGGAGAGGAAAGGCTGACTGTATGGTGGAGGGGAAAGGCTGACTGTGTGGTGGAGAGGAAAGGCTGACTGTATGGTGGAGGGGAAAGGCTGACTGTATGGTGGAGAGGAAAGGCTGACTGTGTGGTGGAGGGGAAAGGCTGACTGTGTGGTGGAGAGGAAAGGCTGACTGCATGGTAGAGAGAAAAGGCTGACTGTGTGGTGGAGCGGAAAGGCTGACTGTGTGGTGGAGGGAAAAGGCCGACTGTATGGTAGAGAGAAAAGGCTGACTGTGTGGTGGAGAGGAAAGGCTGACTGTATGGTGGAGAGGAAAGGCTGACTGTATGGTGGAGAGGAAAGGCTGACTGTATGGTGGAGAGGAAAGGCTGACTGTGTGGTGGAGGGGAAAGGCTGACTGTATGGTGGAGGGGAAAGGCTGACTGTGTGGTGGAGAAGAAAGGAAGGCTGACTGATGCTGAGGGGAAAGGCTGATGGTGGTTGAGAGTGTAAAGGCTGATGACTGTATCGGTGGAGGGGAAGGGCTGACTGTATGGTGGAGAGGAAAGGCTGAGTATGGTGGAGGTGAAAGGCCGACTGTGTGGTGGAGAGGAAAGGCTGACTGTATGGTGGAGAGGAAAGGCTGACTGTGTGGTGGAGGGGAAGGGCTGACTGTGTGGTGGAGGGGAAAGGCCGACTATATGGTAGAGAGAAAAGGCTGACTGTGTGGTGGAGAGGAAAGGCTGACTGTATGGTGGAGAGGAAAGGCTGACTGTATGGTGGAGAGGAAAGGCTGACTGTATGGTGGAGAGGAAAGGCTGACTGTATGGTGGAGGGGAAAGGCTGACTGTGTGGTGGAGGGGAAAGGCTGACTGTATGGTGGAGGGGAAAGGCTGACTGTATGGTGGAGGGGAAAGGCTGACTGTGTGGTGGAGAGGAAAGGCCGACTGTATGGTGGAGGGGAAAGGCTGACTGTGTGGTGGAGGGGAAGGGCTGACTGTATGGTGGAGAGGAAAGGAAAGGCTGGACCTGACTGTATGTTGGAGAGGAAGGGGCTGACTGTATGGTGGAGGGGAAAGGCTGACTGTATGGTGGAGGGGAAAGGCTGACTGTGTGGTGGAGGGGAAAGGCTGACTGTGTGGTGGAGAGGAAAGGCTGACTGTATGGTGGAGGGGAAGGGCTGACTGTATGGTGGAGAGGAAAGGCTGACTGTATGGTGGAGGGGAAAGGCTGACTGTGTGGTGGAGAGGAAAGGCTGACTGTATGGTGGAGAGGAAAGGCTGACTGTATGGTGGAGGGGAAAGGCTGACTGTATGGTGGAGGGGAAAGGCTGACTGTATGGTGGAGAGGAAAGCTGAGGAGCTGATAAGGAAGCAAAACGGGAAGGGGAGGGAGGAGCAGGCACAACTGTGTGGGTGCAAAGTTTTCTCCATGAGGAGCAGGTTAGTAGATCATTCTTTCTGTTGGGACATGGTGGATCCATAATTTGTGTGCTTGAATTTTTTCATTGGCCAGAACCTGTACCTGCACAAGTCAGTGGATCTCAGTGACCACTTTCTCAGCAGTGTCACCGAAGGTGGGAATGGACTGTATGGCAGCAAGTCCAGCCTGGGTGAGTTATATCCCTCCTGTGAGTTTACAATAATTGACCAAGAACATACTTATTTGGCAAGAATTGAAGATACTGGTATAAACTTAAAGCCCAATTATGAATTTTAACATGTTCCAGCCAGTTTATTTCTCTGGCTTCTCTGGAGTTGGGATGGGACTTTTGTAGTCATTCACAGGGCTTGTGGAGGTTCATTTGTGGCTGGTGGGGAATGCATATTCTCTTTTTAGCTTAACAATTGAAATACTTATTTTTCCTCCTTTCCATTCATTTCTGGCTCCTGGATATGGGTAGTCAAATGTCTCCCTGGCCAAATTTAAACAACTAGAAATTTATGGAAAAGCCATTTCATCCTTGTGACTTAAAAAAAAAATTTTTATTAATTTTATTTATTTCTGTATGTGTATGAATGTACTGTCTGCATGCAAGTTTGTGCACCCGTGTCGTGCAATGCCGCGGAGGTCACAAGAGGGTCTCGGATTCCCCTGGAACTGGAGTTCTCCTGGAATTGGAGTTTCAGACAGTTCTCGGCCACCATGTGGGTGCTGGGGATCGAACCCGGGTCCTCTGTAAGAGTGATTGGTGCTCTTAACCGCTAGGCCATCTCTCCAGCCCCTCATCCTTGTGACTTTTGAGGGGCATGACAGTAGAACTGGTTCCTTACATATGGGGAGCAGGGAAGGATCATTTGGTCTACAGCTCTTTGTCATTTCAGTGAGTGACTATAGTCAGAGCACCTCAGACAACCCTGGAAGAGCCAAGATGAAGACTGCCAAGACCAAAAACTTTCACACACGGAAAGACCAGCTTACAGTAGGTGCACTTCTTGGTCTTAGTAGCTGTGTCTTATAACCTATTGCTTTAATGTTCATTTTGATTTTTCTTTTGGCCTTTTTGAGACAGAGTCTCCCTGTAGCCCCGGCTGTCCTGGAACTCACTATGCAGACCAGGCTGGCCTTGAACTCACAGAGCTCCCCCTGCCTCTGCCTCCTGAGTGCTAGGATTGTGTGCCACCACACCCGACCTATTTTGGTATTTTTAATGGAATGCTTTCTCATTTCTGCTCCTTTTTATTTTATTTATTTATTTATTTATTTATTTATTTATTTATTTATTTTGGTCTTTTTGAGACAGGGTCTCCCTGTAGTCCTGGCTGTCCTGGAACTCACTCTGTAGACCAGGCTGGCCTTGAACTCACAAAGATTCGCCTGCCTCTGCCTCCCGAGTGCTAGGATTAAAGGCGTGCACCACCATGCCCAGCCATTTGCTCCTTTTTAATAACAGCAAATTTTCACTTTATTGAGGCAGAATCCTTTAAAATCTTTCAAGATGGTAAACTAGAACTATTTAAAATCCTCATCAGTTTCTTGGATCATCTATATTTTCCCTGGGGTCAGTTCTGACTGCTTATCTTTCTCTGTCTTGTATTTGGTTTGACTAAATACATGATGATCCTTTACTGTCTCATCACTTAACAAGTGAAGGGCTTGTTGGATCAGCACTGGTGCCTAACATGAGTGCCCAGCATGGTTGCCCAGCATGGGTATGTGAGTTAAAGTTCCTCTGTGGGTAGATGGTTATCATCAATTATATTCCCCAGATTTAGTGGGTAGGGGGCAGGAGGAAGCACTGGGGTCTCCTGGGTTACCAGTATAGAAGGTCTTCCCTCTGGTTGCGAGGGTTCTAGTGGTCTGATGTCCTCTGTGTGTCTCAGTCCTGCATAAAGCTGCCTTTGTTCCCTCCCCCTCTTACCCTCCTTTATGGCTCTCATAGTCTAGGCTCTGCCCTTTACATATTAGAAGCCTTTGTTGCATAAATCATGTGCTTTCTAGAAAACAGTTGTCAGAGTTTAAACATGGAACATAATTCTCCTGCCCTTACATGAGAGGAAGGAGAGGGGCACTAGCAATTGCAGCTGGTCACAGTGTACCCTTCGGTAGTGCCCCGGGGCCTGCAGCCTACAGCCAACAGCTTCTGCATGCTCAGATGAAGAGAAAACACTCAGATCTCTGGGTCTTGGACTGTGTTTTTGTTTTCTTTTTCTTTGCTTTCATCTGCTTTTAGAGTCTTCTTGAAATCCCTCAGAATTACTAGTCCACTAATGGTGGGTGGGTATCATTTCAGGATTTCCTACAGCTTGTTTTGTTTTGTTTCTTATCATTCTGAGGCATGGAACTTACTATGTAGACTACAGTGGCCTCAATCTTACAGTTATCCACCTGGCTTTGCTTCCTGAGTGCTGGGGTTAAAGGTGTGTACACCACCGTGCCTGGCTAGCTTTAAGGTTTTCTTTTTTTCTTTTTTCTTTCTTTTCTTTCTTTCTTTTTTTTTTTTTTTTGGTCTTTTTGAGACAGGGTCTTCCTTTAGTCCCAGCTGGCCTAGAGTTTACTATGTAGACCAAGCTGACCTTGAACTCACAGAGATCCACCTTCCTCTGCCTCCCAAGTGCTGGTATTAAAGCCGTGTACCATCATGCCTGACTCTAAGGTTTTATTTTTTTTTAAATATCTATCATGAACAATTCCAAAGAGAGTTTGAAGGAAGGGATAAGTGAATTCCCTCACTGCCCTCCCCAGTGTGCTTCTTTGGCTATGGCACAAAGAACAACTGAAATGAACAGCAAGCCAGAGATGGAGATGGACCTGTGCTGCTGTCCCTCCACCTTCTGTTCCTCCAGGCTCTTGGGCTTCTGCATGCACCAGGCCTTTGCTTGCATCTTGCTGTCTCTGTTCTTTGCATCTCCAGGCCCCTCCCACAACGTATGCTTTGTATGTAATCAACACCAGTAAATTTAGGAAGACGACTTTGGGACTGCCTGCAATTCCTAGTGCTCGTCACTTTTCCCTGGTTCGAAATATTATACTAAGTATAAGAGAAGTATAGAGTTCCTTAAACAGTTTACAACTTTGGAGACTCCACGCACTTACTCTGTGTGTGACCTGGATCTCCCACTCTTGCATGCTTTTACTTTCTCATCTATACTTACAGGCAAAATATCAGAGGCTCCAAAATTCATTCACTAATCCATCGATTACTCCTCAGCATGGTCTCGGACCTCATGTGGTGTATTCTAGTACATTTTCTAGTACATAAGGAGCAGAACTTACTATAAGAAGGTACCCCTGAGACCTATGCTGGGGGTTTTTTGATTAGGGTATGGCACCATGTTCCAAGATACTCATCAGAGAAATGGGGTAGCAAATGAGGGATGACAGTCTGAACCAGTTTACTCTAAAAGGCTTAGCAACCCAGAGAGCAGGGGTAGCAGGTCCTGCTAAATGTCACTTAGAGGTAGTCAGGGTGCTGTGACATTCCAGGACATGTCTCTGGTCCAGAAGCAGAAATGTACTAACAGCAGCACTATGGCTTGTCTTGGCCTACTTCTTTTCATCTTCTAGCATTTGAAGTCCTTTATCTGTGTGCATATATTTGTGTATATATGTAAAAGATATATAAAAGTGAATTTCATAGCATTTTGAAAACATATAAAAGGAATTCTCTAGATTGGATGAAATTCTCTAGATTGGATGAAACTCGTCTGGATAAATGAAAGTGCCTTTTCCTAAGCAAGAGGCAGGCTTTGATGATTCACTCGTTTCTCAGGTGTGCACAGTTCTGTTATATCTGGACAGGTCTTGTAGAAAGCATGCAGGCTTTGCTCAGCCTGGAAAGTAATCTTAACTAAAGGATTTTTTTTTTTGGTCTTTTTGAGACAGGGTCTCCCTGTAGCCCCAGCTGGCCTGGAACTCACTATGTAGACCAGGGTGGCCTTGAATTCACAAAGATCTGCCTGCCTCTGCCTCTTGAGTGCTGGAATTAAAGGTGTGTGCACTTAAAGGCTTTCTTTCTTTCTTTCTTTCTTTCTTTCTTTCTTTCTTTCTTTCTTTCTTTCTTTTTTTTTTTTTTTGGTCTTTTTGAGACAGGCTCTCCCTGTAGCTTCAGCCATCCTGCTGTTCTGGAACTCACTATGTAGACCAGGCTGCCTTGAACTCACAGAGATCCGCCTGCCTCTGCCTCCCGAGTGCTGGGATTAAAGGCATGGGTCACCACACTTAAAGGATTTTAATTATGCAAAAATACCAGGCCTCAGGATCAAACACATACTGGCCAAGCCCAAAGGGAAATAAAGGGGACCCCCACCAAGGTACAGAGAACTTCTTATTGCAAGGAGAAGATCCCTCTGTCCCTTTCACTGTATGCTTTAATAAAAGTATACATTCTTCACCCATTAAAAAAAAAAAAGAAAGCATTCAGGCTTTAGAAAGTATGAAGAATAAATTTTGGGATTCACCTAGCTTCTCATCCTACAGATCTTCATAATGAAATTCATGGAGTTTCTGAGGTTTGTGAGGTTTATCATATGATCTTTGCCCTTGATTATATAAAACAATAACAAATCAAGACAATGTCTTTACCCAAGGCAGAGGTTTTTGGAGGCCAGCACAGATTATATTTACATGTGGATGTCTGTGATGCTACATATGGAGGAACATGTGCACACACAAGCACACAGACACATACAGGCACACACACACACACACACACACACACACACACATACACATACGTTAACCCAACACTCACCCATCCATCTGTGTGATTCTGAATTCAATGGAGAATATGGCTGCTAAGCTGCCTTGAATGTTGGGACTGGGACTCATATATGGAAGTGGTGGAAATAACCTATTTCTATAATCCTGCAGCCTGAAACCAGACTCCTGCTGGAAGAAGTTGGCCCCACAGGGAAAGGAAGACTGTCTGTGCTCGAACAGCTGCTGGATGAAGTGAGTGCAATCCAAACAGGACGCTCTGTGGAGGTCAGCCTGGTTTCCTACTGTCCCTTAATTATTGTGTGTAAATGAGGTGCATTATTAGTTAAGAGCATTATATTCATTGTTACTGCTGTCATTTTTATAGCAAAGAAATAGATGGACAAGCACACATGAGACTAAGTAACATCCAGGAGGCTGGACAGAATCCCTGGTCTATGGCCACATTTGGCCTTCAGCCTGCTTTCTTAACAAGCCCAGATGGTTGATTGCCCACTCCTCCTGATGAAGGGAGCAGAAGACTTTCTATCTGGGGACTTGTCAGCTGTGCCTGTTATAAGTGGGGTTATACGTCTCCTCATTCTCCTTTGCTTTGATCTAAACTCAGCTCAGTTCCATCATTCTTTTTTGGGGGGGTCTTTTTGAGACAGGGTCTCCCTGTAGCCCCTGCTGTCCTGGAACTCATTCTGTAGACCAGGCTGGCCTTGAACTTACAAAGATCCACCTGCCTCTGCCTCCTGCATGCTAGGATTAAAGGCATGTGTCACCACGCCAGGCAGTTCCATCATTCTTTATTATGACATTTGTTGTTAATGGTAGGATGGCATTTGGACAGTGTGGAATTCAGGGTTTTGTGATGAGTTTGTCCTTTTCCATGACCCACAGGGAGCAGACCCCAACTGCAGTGATAGTCAAGGTCGGCCTGCTATTATCGTGGCTGTTGTGAATAAGCACCATGAAGCCATTCCAGTTCTGGCTCAAAGAGGAGCAGACATCGACCAGCAGTGGGGACCGTAAGTGAAACATTGAAAGGACAGTAGGGTACCAGACTGTGACCAGTGTGTGTGGCTCTGGTGCAGTAGAATTGGTCCACACAAGTGCCTTCTTTGATTAGGTACTCCTTAGAGCCATTTTAATCTATTTCAGCCTTGGTAAAATGTTTAAAACCTTCTTCTCCTGTTGCCGTGATAAGATTCTCTGACAAAAGCAGCTTAGGGCTGGAGAGATAGCCTAGCGGTTAAGAGCACCGACGCTCTTGCAGAGGACCCGGGTTCGATCCCCAGCACCCACATGGCGGCTAAGAACCGTCTGTAACTCCAATTCCAGGAGAACTCCAGTTCCAGGGGAATCCGACACCCTCTTCTGACCTCCGCAGCACGACACGGGTGCACACACCTGCATGCAGACAGTACATTCATACACATACAGAAATAAATAATAAAAAAAAATTAAAAAAAAAAAAAGCAGCTTAAGGGAGGAAAAAAGTTCATTTTGGTTTATAATTCCAGAAGTAGACAATCCAATATGGTAAGAAAGTCATGTCGTCAAGCTGAGAAGGCATGGCGGGCAGGACCATGAGGCTGGTCACACTGACTTTACAATCAAGAAGCAGAGCATGAACAGGAAGTGGGCTAGGGTAGCCTCAAAGCCCCATCCCAGTGACCTTCCTGTAGCAAGATGCTGTCTTTAAAGGTTCTATAACCTTCCCAAACAGTACTACCTTGGAACTAAGCATTCAAAGATGTGAGCCAATAGGGGACATTTCACACAGAAGCCACAGCATTCTGCCTCTGATCCCCATAGGCTCATAACCATCTCGTGATGCAAAATGTATTCATTCCAGCCTCCAAAGTCTTTCCTGAGACTCAAGGCAATCTTATAAGTGTGATTCCCTATAATATTTTTTGTTAATATTTTACTTATTATTTTTATGCCTATGAGTGCATTGCCTGCATGTGTGTAAGTGTTGTGCAGTGCCCTCAGAGGTCAGAAGAAAGTGTCAGATCCCCTGGAACTGGAGTTATGGATGGTTGTTATCTGCCATGTGGGTGCTGGGATTTGAACCAGGGTCCTTTGTAAGACCAGTCTGTGCTCTTAACTGCTGAACCATCTCTCCAGCCCAAGATTTTTTTTTAAAGGGGCAGGAAAGATGGCTTAGCTGCTCTTGCATAAGATGCATGTTCTGTTCCTAGCACCCACATGTCTGCTAACAACTGTCCTTAAGTCTAGTTCCAGAGGATCCAATGCCCACTACCTGCCTCTGCAGATTTGCACACATGTGGTATACTTACATACAGACAGATAAAAGACTCATACAGATAAAATAAAAATAAATAAAAAAATTAAAAGCAAGCAACAAATTGCATGCTTCTAGCATACAATGACACAGAGTATGCATTCTCATTCCAAAAAGGAGTGATGGGGGTATAGCAAGGAAAGATTGACCAAAGCAGCCATGGAGTGAAGCCTTTCAAGAGAAAGGTATGTGCTACAGGGAACAAAGCTGGAGACATGGGCTACCAGAGCCCCTTGGAGCCCAGCCATTTTCTCCATGAGTGCCAGATGCTGGACATGGAGCTGCAGGCTTTGGTGTTTTCTCTGATGGGTTTTGGTCATTCAGACATTCTCCTTGACATGTATTTGCACATTTACAAGATGGAGCCTTTGATGGATCTTGCCCCTAAGGCACCTTTCCTGCAGCATTCTACACTGACATTACGATCACCTGAACTAATTGCCTAACTCTTAAATTTAGTTTTTAAGAGTGAGCCTGAACTTGAAGGGCATTCATTCCACTAGATATCTCTTGGGATCATCTGTCTCCTGGAACTGTGTTGATAAAACTGTCTTGTTCGAACTCTGTCCTTGAAACTGTTCCAAGTCCAGCCCTGTCGTAGTTTGTCTTCCATTGCTGTGACAAAACACTCTGACCAACACCAACTTGGGCAGGAAAGGGTTTATTCAGCTTACATCTCCCAGGTCACAGATCATCACTTAGGGAACTCAAGGCAGGAACTCAGGGCAGGAAACTGGAGGCAGGAGCTGAAGCACAGGCCATGGAGGAGTGATGTTCACTGGCTTGCTCTCTACTGGCTTGCTCAGCCTGCCTTCTTATACTGTCACTGCTCAACAATCAAGACAATACACCACAGATGTGGCCACAGGCCAATCCAATGGAGCCAATTCCCCAACCGAGGCTCCCTCAACCCAGGTGTGTCAAGTTGACACCAAAGCTATCCAGCACAAGCCCCATCTATAATTTTAGTCAAAATGGCTTCTCCAGCTTCAGCTGTGGAAGTATAAACTTGGCTCCATCCCAATCTTTACAGATAATCCAGCCTTTTCATTCTCTGTTCTTGAATATTTCATTCATCCTAGGTCAGTCATCCTTCCCAACCTCCACTATGTGCAGTAGAGATGGGTACCACCTTTCAGTGCTTTGATAGGTTAATTCTGAAGCATGCCCACATTCATTCATTATCTTTTTGGGAGGAATATTAAATTGAAGTTGTCTAGGAAACAGATCACTGCCAAGGTCACAAGACACAAGAGCCCATGGTTTTGCTGGGGTTAATTAAAGTTCATTAGTGTAGACTATGTCCATTTTATAATAGTCATTCCACACTTTCCTATTTTCCTAGAGCCGGGTTTCTCTTTAATGATGTGATCTTTTTACCAAGTTCAGCTTCACTGTTCTCTGCTCATTTTAGTCATAGCTTTAAGCCTGCTCACACTTTTCCTCACCAAACTTCACATTGTTTACCCCCACACACACTTTAGATGAGAGCAGTGAGCAATAGCCATGACACAGCCTCAGTGTTGTTCTATCTTGAAATTCCCTCTACCAAACATATTAAGCAGAAACTTTTGAATTCAGTCTCACTCAGGTTCTCAGACCTGAGAGCGCATATTCAGGTCAGAATGCAGCTAGATTCTTTGCCAGAGTATGACCTCAGTGGCCTCTAGCCCAGGTCCAAACAGAGTATTTGTTCTCCTCTGAAACGAGCCATGAGCTATACCTGCACAGCTTTCTCTGCCTTCTGGTCATCTAGCTCCCAGCAGAGTAACGCTTTATGCTTTGCTTACATCATTCAAAGGGATTTTCTGGCCAAAGTACCAAACTCTTTCACATTCCTCCTACAAACCAATTGGTTCCAAAGGCCCAAGACCACATGATCAGACTTATCACAGCAATAGCCCCACATCTCTGAACCAATTTTCCATCTTAGTTACTTTCTAATTACTGCGATAAAATGCCCTAACAAAAGCAGCTTAAAAAAAAAAAAAAAGGCCATTTTGGGGTTTACAGTTCCAGAGGAGCACAGTTCATCCTGGTGAGAAGACATGGCAACAGGCAGGGAAGGCATGGTGGCAGGAACAGGAGGCTGGCTGGGCACACTGCATCCATGCTTAGAAAGCAGAGTGTGAACACAAAGTGGGACTGGGCTGTCAGGCCTCAAGGCTGCTTCCTCCAATGAGGTTCCACAACCTTTGCATACAGTGGCACCAGCTGGGAACTGTGTTCAAATATGTGACCCTACGCAGGGAGGGCATGTTACATTCAAACCACAACACTGGGTAAAAAAATTACTCTATTGGGTTGCCTAATCTAGTGGCTTTTATAAATGGTAATACATTTATTAATCCATTTGTGCTTTTTTTTTTATGTGGTTTTTAGGCCTGGCTGGTTTAAAACTTGTTTTGCAGGTTAGCTGGCCTTGAAATTGTGAGACTCCTCCTGCATCTACTTCCTGAGTGCTGGGATTATAGGTGTGTGTCACCACACCCAGCATGAGTTTGTACTTTAGTGGGACAAGCAAATCCTCTTGGGTTATTAAGTAATTATTTTATCATGATCCAAGCTGTTAAGGCCCATACTAAGGGAAAGGGGCCTGAGTGCATTCACATGAAAATATACCCATAAAGTGAATGCAGAAAGAAAACATACAGCTGTCTTCAAGTGCTGACACCACTGGGGAGGACTGGGACTAGGAGACCACTGTGTTCCCTGTCTGAGGATGGAGGGGTCCAGGTGAAGTTATCTACTGTCCAGCCTCAGTGCCTCCTGGACTCATTACTTTCTTCCTGGCTTGTGATGCTATTGTTTTCTTCTAAATTTATTTAGAACCTAAGTTCTGAGAAATTCCTAGAGAGTAGGTCCTTCATTGTAGTGTTCATCTCTTGGCCAAGACATCAAATTGAAGGTTTTGGGAATGCTAAAGGTATCTAACCCTACTGCTTTCTGGATTCTTACTCAGACAAAGCCAAGGCCTGGGTTAATGAAATGTGTTGCTGTATATGACCATGGAGAGCCAATTTTTTTCTCTAATGTCTGTTATAAGATGTCATAAGTTCCTGCTGTCCAGGAGGTTGCTGGCCCCTGGCCAGCTGTAAGGTTGATGACCACATGGCCAAATGCATGACAAGGCGGATGGCCCCACAGCTGCAAGGCTGGTATTCTTGTACAGCCGACACGAAGACAGGAAGCTGATGGCATCATGGCCAGACCCGCAGCTGGGGAGTTGGTAACCCTGCAGTCAAACCCGGTTGGCTTCCACGGCCCCCACACATGACCAAACCCATGGCCGGAGGCTGTTAGCCTTCTCGACCACCCAATGGGTTGTGGGAGTTGCTGGCTCCCACAACTGGACAGGCTGTAAAGTTAGCTGTAAGATTAACAGTTCCTTGATGGATCCGGCTAAGGCAAACATGCGTGCGATAACAACCAGAGATCTCGTCAAGCCGCAAAGCTTGTGAGAAGTCCCTTTATTATGGGGTGAGCAGCTTATAAAGGTTTGGGACTGGCAGCGTGACATCGCCTCCTAGTGGCCAGTCCTAGACCTCCACAGTGTCATATGTCATCCCAGCTAGCAGGCTGTAAACCTAGAGGTCTTGTGATCTTTGCTCATGACTCTGAAGCATGCTGGCTGACATGTTAGCTCACACATGCCCAAGCTCAGTTACGCCTACAAATTTGCTTCTGTATTCTCTGCTTCAAATTTTTTGTGTTTTTTATTCAAAATATATCCCTCATGATCATTAACTGATGTGTTTTTTTGTTTCATTTTTGGTTTTTTGGGGGGTCTTTTTGAGACAGGGTCTCCCTGTAGCCCCAGCTGTCCTATATAGAACAGGCTGGCCTTGAACTCACAGAGATCTACCTGCCTCTGCCTCCTGAGTGCTAGGATTAAAGGCATATGCCACCATACCCACCTGATTTGGATTTTTTATTCTTGCAGATTAACATAAAGGTTCTCACCAGGTCTGGGGGTATATACCTGCAGTCTCAGCACTCAGGAAACTGAGGCGAGAGGATCATGAGTTTCAGGACAGGTGGGGCCATAATTCCAGACTCTGTCTCAGAAAAACAAAGCTAGAGGCTAGAGAGCTGGCTCCGTGGTTAAGGGCACTGGCTGCTCTGGCAGAGGACCAGAGTTCATTCCCAGCACCCACATGGCGGCTAACGTCCATCTGTAAATCCAGTTCCAGGGAATCCGACATTCTCTTCTGGCTCCTGCTAGCATTGTACACACATGAACATTTACATACATGCAGGCAAACACTTATACATAAAAATAAATAAAATTTAAAAGCCGTACCTATTTTTCTATGTTCATTTTTATAACATTTTGCCCAGTAGGACAGCTATATCAGAAGATACCACCCTTTTTGAGTTATATTTTATAGCACAGTATTTGACTTGTTATGAAACTTGTTGACGTTTTTTAGTTTTCTTGGGGTTTACGTTTATCCTGCTGTTACCTTCTTCATTTGCCCATTTGTTATATCATCGTCCTGATAACAAGATGATGCTACCTCTTTTTTTGTTGTTGTTCTTTTCAAGACAGGGTCTCCCTGTAGCCCCAGCTGTCCTGGAACTCACTGTGTAGACCAGGCTGGCCTTGAACTCACAAAGATCCGCCTGCCTCTGCCTCCCAAGTGCTAGGATTAAAGGCGTGCACCACCATGCCCGGCTAATGCTACCTCTTTTAAGATATATTTTATAATTCAAACAGGCTTTTTTATAGCCCTTAAGCATAATGCTTTGTGGTTGATATTAAAAGTCACTTTTTGAGGGGCTGCAGAGATGGCCTAGCAGTTAAGAGCACCGACTGCTCTTGCAGAGGACCTGGGTTCGATCCCTAGCACCCACATGGCAGCTGAGAACCGTCTTTGACTCCAGTCCCAGGGGAATCTGACTCCCTCTTCTGACCTCCGCAGCATTGCACGACATGGTTGCACAAACCTACATGCAGACAGTACATTCATACAAATAAATAAATATTTTAAAAAGTCACTTTTTGAATAATGGTTAAGTAAGATTAGTCCTGGATTTATGAACACTTCAGCTAAGAATGTGAAACTACTTTGGGAATGGAACTGGTTGCTAGTTTAGTTTCCATGTCTGTTTCATTACCCTTCTGTAGTGACGCTGATGCACATGGCACTCAGTACAGTCCCAGCCCTGTGGTTCTGCCCAGCCATTTCCTACCATATTACCAAGAAAGCCTTGAGCAATGTTTAGTTCACATGGGTCGAACAAGGAGAGGAAAGCTGGGCTGGAGGTGATCCTCTCAAAACAGAGATACCTTCTTTCTTTTTAATAGTTGTCAGTAGAGGGAAGTAGATTTGTTCTCTGAGAGGCACAAGCTACTAAAGCTCACTTATATGTTAGTCTGAAGAGTTCATTACTCTCATCCCGACCTCTCTCAGCCTCCCAGCCGGGCCCAGTGGATTCAGGGGCACCATCTTCCACTTCCTCCATCCTTCCACTTTCAGGCATCAGCCATTCAGAGACCTGGCTTACTTGTATGAATTGTTCCTTAGCAAGCAAGGGTTAAAATGCTGTCTCACACCCAAAGCATGTCTGTCTGGTCGAACCAAGGTGGTCTCTATACGAGATAATTTCCGTTAAGTGGCTCGGCAGGTGGCAGAAAGCCCTACCACAGTGCTTCTTGGACATAGGTTTGTGCCCTTCAGAATAGAATGATGCATACTCAACAGAAAGAGACCAAGGAGAAATCTGAATCCTCCACTAAGGTCGATCCTCTTACACCAGACTTCAGAAGCACTAGGAGAATGACACAGACGTGCTTTAGAATAACAGCCCTGCTTTGCATCACTTGCAAACATTCAGTCTCTGAATATATATATATATATATATATATATATATAATTTTTTACTTTTTATTTTTAAAGTATGAGTGTATTGCCTACATGTATGTAAGTGAACCCATGCCATGCAGTGCCCAAGGAGGTCCAAAGATGGCATAGAATTCCCTGGAACTGGGGTTATGGACAGTTGTTAACTGGCATGTGGTGTGGGGAACTGAATCCAGTCCTCTGCAAAAGCAGCCAGTGCTCTTAACTGCTGAGCCATCTCTCCAACCCCAAAGACAGTCTTACGGCTTTACTCTATGGCCAGATAGGAAAGATGCAACCATCAGTCTATTTCCTGGTAAGGCAACTATGGAGATTCACAGTTTAAGCTTTGTTAATATGAAATTTTGAAATCTGAAATCTTCTAAAATCTTAAATTTTTAGGGCATCAACAGGATACCACAGTAAAAAATTTTACTATGACCCAGATGTCATACTTGACATCTGGGTCATAGTAAAAACACAAATGCACTAAAAATATTGCATTAAATTACCTTTAGTCTTCATGATTAAGGCATTTAGGGAACACAAATTTGGGTGGCATCCCTGAGGATTTTATTATATTATATGTTATTATATGTGTAAATATTCCTAAGTCTAAAGACATCCACACACTTCTTGTCCCAAGCACTTTGTATACTGGATACTCAACTTGTATTCTATCACATAATTTACAATTTACAAAGAGAGACACACTGTACCTTAATCCATTATAACACTTCAATTTGAATACACAGTGTGAATTATTTGTGGATTAAAATTTAGTACAAATGACTGGAGAGATGTCTCAGTGTTTAAGAGCACATATTGCTTTTCCAAAAGACCTGAGTTTGGTTCTCAGCACCCATGTCAGTGGCTTACAATTGCCTGTAACTCCAACTCTAGGGAATCTGACACCCTGTTCTAGACTCCCCACATACAACATACATAATTTAAAATACAATAAATCCTTAGAAATTAGTACAAAGTTTCTTTAAAATAAAATTTGGGTAACAACATAATATATCTACTATATCAACCATGCTCTTCTGTCATGAGATAACACCAACCTGCTCAGAGGAGTAAACTAATGAGATATCACTTCTACTCTGTAGCATGGGATTCTATTAAGAAGGTCCCTTTTATCAAGTGGACCTTGCTAATTGGAGACAAACTATTTAAGGAACACTGTAAAGAATTAGAGTTGAGGGGCTGGAGAGATGGCTTAACAGTTAAAAGCATTGGCCCATCTTGTAGAGGATCCAGGCTCAATTCCAAGCACACACATGGCATCTAGCAACTCTAGTTCCAGGGGATCCCAAACCCTTGTTTGACCTCTGAGAGCATTGCATGACACAGGTATACCTATCTTTATGCAGGCAATACTTTCATACACATAAAATGTTAGTGCACCCATGTCATGCAGTGCCTGCAGAGGTCAGAAGAAGGTTTCAGATCCCCTGGAACTGGAGTTACAGACGGTTATTAGCAGCCACGTGGGTGCTAGGAATCAAACCCAGGTCCTCTACAAGAGCAGTCAGTGCTCTTAACCACTGAGCCATCTCCCCAGCTCCGGTAAAAACAACAAAATATTTTTAAAAATTAGAGTTGAGTGGGTGGCAATTCAGCATTTTCCTAAACTGAACTGTGCTTACACAGTAAATAGCCAGAACAGGAAATCTGGCTTTCAGCAGCACCCCCAGTTGTTCAGTAAGTAAAATGAATATTATGCTCAGCTTGGTGAGAATTGTGAAAGAAGATTCAAAGTCTTCTTAGGAGATGCAGCAATCCCGTGAATGTACCTAACTTTAAAACAAAATGCCTTCTAAGTACATAAGGAAATGTAGGGGTAAAGTAACAGATAGTTCAGCTCTTACCACTAGGGAGAAAGGAAGAAGCAAAGGTGAGAAGGTTGATGTCATTAGTACCATGAGAAGTCCTTTGTTTACACTCCTATAGCCTGCCATGAGCCCGTGAATCTCACATTTTCGACTGAGTCCTATAAGCTCCCATCGTGGGTAGGGAGCCCTGTGTCATTTGTGACTTCCTGTCCCTGATTGTGGCATAAATGAGCACAGGGCTTACATGTGTGTTAGACAGATGAACAAAGAACTAGAATGAATAACACTCAGGCAGAAGCAGTCTGCAAGATCTCATGAGAAATACAAACTTTGGACAATGTGACCACTTGGAATTGTACGGAAGTGGGCAACACGGCTATTCTTTCCTAACATGAGAGTTTGGAGGCAGGAGAGATCAAATTTAGACCTAGCCCTGGCTAAGTCTTGTCATCTGTAAAAGTGAATAATAATTTTGTCATAAAATTGGTTGAGATTAAGCATTTGTAGTACGTATGTAGAAGCTAATAATAGACATTAATAACTAGTAGTAGTGATGATGCCGTGAGCATGGAGAAGATGGTTGACTTAGTTTTGAGTAGAAAGTGTCTACTATACCATAATTATCAAGGGTTATAGGGGGAGTTAAGCATTATTGGGTGTGATTTGGGGCTAGGAGTATAGCCATACATAGTGTATTAAATAACAAAAATCAAAGATGGAAGATATTAGATGTTGGACTAGATCTAATTCTGAATTTCATTGCCATTGGAAAATCTCACAGAGTCTTCCTCAGTTTGAGTTTTCATATTAAAGAGGGGGTGTGGTATAATCCCTGAATGTACCAGAGTCTAAGATGATGAACTAGATTTGTGCTTTGCATACTTTAAGGTGCACAGAAATCATGCAGGATCTTCTTAAGAGGCAGAAGGGAAGAGGGAAGAAGGGTTTGGAAGGTGAAAGCTGAACTAATATTTCTCTCACGGGCTCACAGGGGATGCCAATACTGCTAGTCCAGGTTGTACAGTTTTTTTTGTTATTTTTGTTTTTTTGTCTTTTTGAGACAGGGTCTCCCTGTAGCCCCAGCTGTCCTGGAACTCACTCTGTAGACCAGGCTGCCCTCGAACTCACAAAGATCCGCCTGCCTCTGCCTCCCAAGTGCTAGGATTAAAGGTGTGCGCCACCACACCTAGCACAGGTTATATAGTATGTAATACAAAGATCTAGAGATTTTTTTTCCCCACATTTATGATTTTATCTGGAGTAGGGCCACAGGTGCCACCGTATACATGGGGAGATCAGAGGACAACTTGTGGAAATTTGTTCTCTCCTTCTACCACGTGAGTTCCAGGAATTGGACTCATGTCATCAAGCTTGGAAGCAAGTACCCTTACCTGCTGAGCCATATCACCAACCCAGAGAACATTCATAATGAGCACTAAGATTTTAATAAACAATGCAGTGTGGCCTTTGATGAGGAGATGATGGGCTTCCAATACTGTTGGATACAGGAGAGCCTTACCCCTGTATCTCACAGGCCAGTTAGGTTAAGGTGATGATGATATCCTCATCATTATAAGTGACTATATGAAGGCTGATTCCTAAATCTCTGTTGCTTGTTCTAGTTTGCTTCTCTGTTGCTGTGTTAAAACACTGACCAAACCAGGTGTGGTGGCACACACCTTTAATCCCAGCACTTGGGAGGCAAAGGCAGGTAGATCTCTGTGAGTTCAAGGCCAGCCTGGTCTACGTAGCAAGTTCCAGGCCAGCTGGGGCTACAGGGAGACCCTGTCTCAAAAAGACAAAAAGCAAAATAAAATAAAACAAAACACTGACTATACTAACTTGGGGAAGAAAGGGTTTATTTCATCTTATAGCTTACAGTCAGTTCATTATTGAAGGAAGTCAGGGCAGAAACTCAAGGCAGGAACCTGGAGGTAGGAACTGAAGCAGAGGCCATGGAGGAATGCTGCATACTGGCTTGCTTCCCTGGCTTGTTGAGCTAGCTTTCTTATTATAGCCCAGGCCCACCTGCCTAGGAATGCCACTGCCTTCAGTGGGCTGTGCCTTCCCACATCAGCTAACAATGAAGAAAATGTCTTCTAGTCATGGACCCAAGCCAGTCTTATCTAGGAAGTTCTTCAGACGAGGTTCCTTCTTTCCAGGTGTGGTAGGTTGCCAACCATAAGCTAACCAGCACAGACTGTCTATAAAGAACTAGTGGGCAGATCTTTGAAAACGGTCACAAGACACAAAATTTTGATTTTTTGATTTTATTATTTTTTATGTGTATAAGTATACTGTCTGCATGTAGGTTGGTGCACCCGTGTCATGCAATGCTGTGGAGGTCAGAAGAGGGCGTTGGATTCCCAGGAAATGAGTTAAAGACGGTTCTTAGCTGCCATGTGGGTGCTGGGAATCAAACCCGGGTCCTCTGTAAGAGCAGTCGGTGCTCTTAACCGCTGAGCCATCTCTCCAACCCCAAGACACACAATTTTGACATCTCCAGTTGTTACCTCAGATGAAATATGAGGAGAAACTACTTAATCAAGCCATTCGGATTTGCTTAGGCCAAGAAGCCTTGGTTAAATTAGCTATTTGAGTAACTGAAATTATGTCAATTATAAGGTCTACAACCATTAGGATGGTTTGATGCTTAAAGTTTTAATACTAAAAATACTCTTTGTCATTTACTTTGAAAAGTGGAAAGCTGGGTCTGGAGAGATGGCTCAATGGTTAAGAGCACTGGTTGCTCTTGCAGAAGACCTGGGTTCAAATCCCAGTACCCACATGGCAGTTTACAACCATCTGGTTTCAGGGGATCTGATGCCATCTTCAGTCCTCCTCATGTACTGCATGACACAGGTGCACTTAGGTACATGTAGACATAACACTCGTACACATAAAATTAAAATAAATCAGAAAAAGATTTTTTAAAGTCTTTAAAAAAAAAGTATAAAGATCAAAAAGACCAAAAAAAAAAAAAAAAA
>VZQC01012951.1:3176781-3196781 GCA_009823505.1 Rhizomys pruinosus
AGAGAGAGAGAAAGAGAAGAAAGAAAGAAAGAAAGAAAGAAAGAAAGAAAGAAAGAAAGAAAGAAAGAAAGAAAGAAAGAAAGAAAGAAAGAAAGAAGAGAGAGAGAGAGAGAGAAAGAAAGAAAGAAAGAAAGAAAGAAAGAAAGAAAGAAAGAAAGAAAGAAAGAAAGAAAGAAAGAGAAAGAAAGAAAGACAGGAAGGAAGGAAAGACCCCTGACCCCCAAGCCCTACGCAGACTAGAAGTACTTTGGACCATACTTGTTTGGGGTAGAGCAGCAGTGAGAAGTTTGTTTACCAACACCATCATTTATTTTGGCCCAGTCACAATTGAGATTACCTTTCTTATTCATCTGGCAGGAATATTTTTATATATGTTTAAATAATTTATGTACCCCAATAACTCTGACATTTTATCAAAGTAAATATGCATACAATTGGAAAATACTGTGGAAGGGGTTAGAGATCCTCTATACCATAACTTTTTCATCCCAGCCCTTATTTCTGGGATAACTATTTCAGAAAATCCAAGTTCTCCTAGAAGTCAGTTATGTGTTCTGTATGAACTTAATCCTGTCACTCCTGACTTGAATGCTTAGACTATCTGTTCCATCTTGCCACAGTAGATCATTCGGCTTACTGATTCCTATAGTTTAGTTTCTGCTTCTGTGATAAACACCATGACCAAAAGCAACTTGGCGGAGGAATGGGTTTACTTCATCTTACAGCTCCCAGGTCACAGTCCATCACTGAGGGAGGTCAAGGCAGGAACTTGGGAGGCAAGGATGCTGCTTATACACTTGCTGAACTTGAACTAGCTTTTTTTTGTTGTTGTTCTTTTTGAGACAGGGTCTCCCTTTAGTCCCAGCTGACCTGGAGCTTTCTATGTAGACAAGGCTGGCCTTGAACTCACGGAGATCCACCTGCCTCTGCCTCCCAAGTGCTAGGATTAAAGGTGTGCACCACCATGCCTGGCTCTAGCTTTCTTATTTACAGCCCAGTCTCATCTGCTTAGGAATGGCACTGCCCATAGTGGGCTGGCCCCTCCTACATCACCTAGCAATTAAGAAAATGCCTCACAGTCATGGACACAGGCCAGCTGATCTGGGCATTTCTTCAGTTGAGAGTCCCTCTTCCCAAGTGACTCGAGTTTGTGTCATGTTGACAAAAACTAACCAGCGCACAGATCCCACCTGATCACTTCTAACCTATCAGATTTTGATAATTTTATTATTGTTTGTTATTAATTACTGTCATACTATAAATTAGACAACTCTATTTTGTTAGTTTTTTACATTTTTATTTTGTGTGTGCATGGGTATGGATGTATATGAATGTGTATGCACGTGGGTTCACATGTGCATGGCGTGTAGGTAGAAGTCATAAGAAACTTTCAGGAGTTAGTTCTCTGCTTCCACCATGTGGGTTCCTGTTGCAACCTTCTCTGGTCCAGCCAGAGGGGTTCATGTCACAACCAAGAGGTGAGGAGGGTGAGAGATGCGGAGTCAACACACAGACACCAGAAGTTGGGTGAAAGCAAGCAGATTGTGAGCTGCTGCAGACTCGTTTTTTCAGAGGAAGGTAGGGGTATATATGTGGTCTGCTCTGCTCCTTCCACGGATGTGCCAGATGTGCTAATGATTGGGCAAATTCTCATTGGCCCAGGTCACTGACTCATCTGTTGCCATGTTTAGCTTCTGGGAACAGGTTAAGCCTATTCGGCAGGCAAGGTGGTAAGCACGCTGCTGCGCAGGCGTGTAACACTCTACATTTCCACCCTTTTGTTTTTAAAGAGAGTGACAGAGTGGGAGCCTGAGTGCATAGCTCAGATATTGTTGGCCCCACCTCTAGCATTCCGACATTTGACTGTGCCTGTCTTAGGTTGTCCTGGTCAGCAGGATCTTACCCATCATTGACTAACCAGCCACTGAGGGAAGAGGCTAGGAACAGGAACAGTTTGTCTGGGTGGGAGTAGAGGCATGGGGGTTTACCCCCATGAATCACGAATGGCAGGGAGCCAACCGTGAACCATGTCATTGGGAGGGGCTTGAGGGGAGCCTCTGTTAACGACAGCAGTCAGGACCTGGGCCGTGGTCTTATTCACTTGTCACTGGCCATGGGCAAAGTGGAGCAGGCACCTGAGGAGAAGAAGACAGAGGAGGGCCAAAAGGCCTAGGAGGCCCCAAGTGACAAGGGTTGAGGGGTCGAATATGGCTCACAGCTTGGACCAGAGAGTCTGGATCTCTTCACCAAGCAAACTGCTGTTGTAGATTAAGGATGACCGTGTGGAAGTGAGAGTTCAAATTTTGGGTCTAGAGAGCCATGGCAGATTGGTCAAGGATGGAACCCAAACTGGTAGCAGTCATAACACTTTGGGTCAGGGGGGTGGCTGCGGCAGTGGCAGAGGCCAGGGGCAGGAGGATGGTGGTGACAATAAAGGCAGCGAGGCCAAAGTCACATACAGGGCGGGTGACACATAAGCTCCATTCGGTGGAAGTGGGAGGTATTAGATACAAGGACCCAGAGAGCCAAGGGGCTCCAGAGCCATGCCGCCAAGAGCAGGTGACCAGCAGTCTGACAGGAGGTAGGTCAAGGGGAGGAAGGAGTTAGGAGAGGCCGTAGGGGGTGGCAACTGGGGTACCCCTGCTCAGAGGTTCTATCTAAAAGACCCCCAAAAGTATAGTTACAGAGAGAACAGAATCCTTGACCGGTGCCTGTGAAGGCAAGAGTAGCTAGGTACATTTTCTAGGCAGGGAACCAGGAGAGGAACAGGGTGAATTAAATTTCCAACTTAAAAATCCATTAGACTGTCTTTTTCTGGACTGCATGCAGCTGGTTCAGGATGATAGAACCTAGCTTTTGTAACCGGCATGGTGGTGCACACCTTTAATCCCAGCACTTGGGAGGCAGAGGAAGGTGATCTTTGTGAGTTCAAGGCCAGCCTGGTCTACACAGTGAGTTCCAGGACAACCAGAGCTACGGGGAGACCCTGTCTCAAAAAGACAAAAAAAAAAAGAAAGAACCTAGCTTTTTGAGCCAAATTATCTGGTTAGGTGAAAGGAAATATCAAAAGCAACTCTTAGCTGGGAGTGGTGGCACACGCCTTTAATCCTAGCACCCAAGAGGCAGAGGCAGGCGGAACTTTGTGAGTTCAAGGCCAGCCTGATCTACAGAGTGAGTTCCAGGACAGCTGGGCTACAGGGAGACCCTGTCTCGAAAAAACAACTACAACAACAAAACAAAAACAAAAGCAACTCTTGCAAGAAACATAGAGTACATTTTCAGTAGCCATAGATACACTTAAACAAATCTTGACTAGATATACATTTTGATTCTTAAACTAGTTGAGTGGACCTTAGAAAGTTAAGCTTATTGACCCTTAGTTGTGAAGAAGCACTCCTACAAAACAAACACTGTGGTCAGACAGAAGGTGGGGGTATATATGTGGTCTGCTCTACTCTGCTCCTTACATGGACGTGCCAGATGTAATGATGATTGGGCAAATTCTCATTGGCCCAGGTCACTGACTCAGCTGTTCCCACGGTTAGCTTCCGGGAACAAGTTAAGCCTGTTCAGCAGGCAAGGCAGTAAGCACGTAACACTCTACAGGTTCCAAGGTTGAAGTCAAGTCTTCAAGCTTGGCAGTCAGTGCTTTTACCTACTGAACTATCTCATTGACCCATTTTGTGTTTTCTACATCTTTCAGTGGGATTTCTTGCTGCTGGGTGCCTCCTGCATTTACTTCTACGTTCCCCCTCCTGTTATAAGTTATAACTTATGTTTGTGCTGGGTGTGGTGGTGCATACCTTTAATCCTAGCACTTGGGAGGCAGAGGCAGAGGCAGAGGCAGAGGCAGATGGATCTTTGTGAGTTCAAGGCCCACCTGTTCTACATAGTGAGCTCCAGGCCAGCTGGGACTAAAGAGAGACCCTGTCTCGAAAAAAGACAAAAAAAAAACAAAAAACCTTATGTTTGTATAAACTTAATTTTTACAAGGCTCACATTACATTCACTTGTGCTAACATCATGAAAACATTCATTGTCCATAGGTTGATTCCAGTAGTTGAAAACCAAGAAAGAATAAATGCATTTTTTGTTTATTTTTTTAGTTTTAGAGACTGTCTCCTTGTAACCCAGCTGGTCTAGAACTCGCTATATAGACCAGGCTGACCTCCTTCTCATAGAATGCTGGGATTAAAGATGTGTTCCACTATACCTGGCAAACAATTGCATTTTAATAACTACATAAATGTTGGTCTATGATTGGATCTTCTTTGTTGTGTGTTCAAAACCAAGTTCTTTAGCCTTGCCCACTTCCACACTGCTCTTTCCACATCCCGTGCCAGCTCGAAGATGTCAGCGCTCAGCTTTCTGCTCAGGCTGCCCTCTTGCCATGCCCCCCCACCAAGATGGACACTTATCTCTCTAGAATTGTAAATAACTCTTCCTTCTATAAATTGCCTTGGTCATGGTATTTTATCACAGTGACAGAAAAGTCATTAATACAACTGATTAATTACTTATAAGGTCCTTTGGTCACATCACCATGTCCATTTACCTAATGATATTAAGGATTTATCCAGGAAAATTTCCCCCCCCACAAATAGGTTCAGAAATACAGCTCTTCACGAAGCAACTCTGCTTGGCCTGGAAGGAAGGGAGAGCATCGCCATGTTACTGGGGTATGTTCCAGGGCCTCTGGTTGAAGTCATTGACTGGCGCAGTGATCTCTCTGCTTGACCTGGGATGGTTTTAGTGGAGGGGTCCAAGTTTCTGAACTGTGATCCCTTTGAATGGAGGCCACTGTTCCACCATGTCCCCTAAGGGACTCAGAGCTTTTCAAAGCACAAAGAATATTTACCTCATTGAGCTTGATGCAATTGGAAACAACAACCAGGACAAACAATTGAATATTTTGAAATCACTCTGTCCCAAAAAGCGTCTCAAGGTTGAATCATTCATGAGAGCTGAAGTAATAGTGGCCTTTTGGGAACAAGTTTGGGGAGGTGGGGCAGGATGTACCCAGGATGGTCCCTGGATCGGGAAGGGTCAAGCTCTGAGGGTCATATGCCTGAGTGACCCTGTTTCTCCACTTCCTTTACAGATGCAATGCAAATGCTCAAAAGAAGAACACAAGAGGCCAGACAGCATATGACATGGCTCTGGAAATTGGGGATGACCTTATCACCTCACTCTTTGCCACTAAATTCAGCCAAGGTCTCGAAGACCAACTCTCTCAACCCGGGAACCTCAGCCTAGGTGACAGTTAGATCTGAGGAACCTGTGAGGCTTCACAAAGAGACTACCACCCAGCTACAGCTGTTTTTTTTTTTGTTTCAAGACTATGTAATTAAGTATAAGAATTAAGGGCAAAAGGAACTTAAGATTTTCTTTTTTAACTTCTTTTTTTATTTTTTGAGACAGGGTCTCCCTGCAGCCCCAGCTGTCCTGGAACTCTCTAATGTAGACCTGGCTGGTTTTTGTTTTGAGACTATGTATTTAAGTATAAGAATTAAGGGCAAAAGGAACTTAAGATTTTTTTGGTCTTATTTTTTGAGACAGGGTCTCCCTGCAGCCCCAGCTGTCCTGGAACTCTCTAATGTAGACCAGGCTGGCCTTGAGCTTGCAGAGATCCACCTGCCTCTGCTTCCTGAGTGCTGGGATTAAAGGCGTGCGCCACCATGCCCGGCTGGAACTTAAGATTTTTTTATTTTTGTAAGAGAGATTGAACCCAGGGCCATGCACATGCTAGGCAGACACTCTACTATTGTGCTGTATTTACAGCACTCTTTTTGAAATAGGATCTCATTGCTCAGTTTGGCTTTGAGCTCACTGCAGGATAGGCAGGCCTTGAACATCTTGGGATACTCCTGCCTCAGCCTCCCAAGAATCTGAGCTTACAGACCTGAAGCATGGCCCACCAAGTCTAGTCTTTTGTTGTTGTTGTTGTTGTTGTTGTTTCAGTTTGTTTGTTTTGTTTGTTCTTTTAATCGTTATAAGCCTCCAATACCACATACATACCAGTGTATTTTGGATTGTAGTAAACTTTAACATTTTTTTAATGCATTTGTTTGGGGTTTTTTGTTTGTTTTTGTTTGTTTGTTTGTTTGTTAGCTTGTTTGTTTGAGACATGGTCTCAGTATGTGGCTCTGGCTGGCCTAGAACTAACTATGTAGACCAGGTTGGTCTCAAAGTCACCTGCCTCTGCTTCCCAAGTGCTGGGATTAAAGGCCTTTGCTACCATGCCTGGCCACTTTTAGTTTTATTAATAATGACTTTTTCCGATGTGGATTTCAGCTTTTATTTTTTTATTTTTATTTCTTTTGTTATTGTTGTGACAGGGTTTTATGCAACCTGGCCTTGAATTTGCTATGTAGCGGAGGGTGGTCTTGAACTTTGACTCTCCTGCCTGCACCCCCTGAGTTCTGGAATTGCAAGTATGTACAACCATACACCCAGTTTTATGTGATTCTGTGGACTTCATGCATGCTAAGCAAGTAGTCTCCCAACTAAACTACCTTCCTAGTCCAATTATTAACTTATTTTCCAATAGTAATAACTGCACATTGTTCAAAGCTAAAAGGTATAAAGTATTATATAATAGAGCCTCTGCTCATCCAGGTTCCTCAGTTACCACTTGAACCTCAGAGGCACCAGTAATATCAGAGTCAGCCATTTCTTTCAAAGTGTGGTATAGCATTAGATGATCACATGTGTATAGCATGTGTGTGGACACATAGTCAAATATAAAAATATATAGCACATAGATACTCCCCCCACTCTTATGAGGTAATTGTGAGACACAGGCAGTTTCATTAGATAATTTGTAAGAAGTCACACTCTAATAGAATGATGCAGTCTTATGGGACCTGAGTCCTCTCCTTGTCTGGGATGAGCTTAAAGGTTTTGTTATCTTAGGCTGTGTTGCCTCGCTACAGACCTGAAGCTATGGAGTTAAATGATCATGGACTGTAACCTCCAAAACTGTGAGCCCAAATAAAACTTTTTTTTCACAGATATTTCATTATAGGTATAAAAACCTAGGTAGCACACTCTTGTACTTGCCTGCTTACATACCCAACCCCCAGGCCCAAATGTCTCCATATTATGCTTAATTCTAGCTCCTGGTACAAGGTGCCTTCCACTAAAATAGTTGCAAACATTCACTTTGCGGTTTTTTGGAAGGCCAAATGTGTTTTGACTCTAAAGGACAGTTTTGTAAAAGATGGATCTTGGCTGTTAAATTTGGAAAGCATTTATCTTATTGTCTAAGATTGTGATAAAAATAAAATTACTTATGCCTGCAAATATTTATAAATGCAGTTAATATCCCAGTTATGTGGGTTTATGGATTGGGAGATGAGTAATGCTGGAGCAGGTTTGGCCTCTTGCACGTATTTGTAGTCAAGTTGGACATTTAGACTGCATCTAACCTTGACAAAGTGATTTACTCTTCATCCTGTACAAGCTGCTTGTTTTCATGAAACATTCATTGTGTAATAAATCTAAACTGCAAAAGTTCAAATAAAGGAAAAAATTACCGGACCATTCCATCCTTAGAGTGTCAGTTCTCTCAAGGTTTCTGTGCACAGACTATTTTATTTTATTTTATTTTATTTTATTTTATTTATTTTTATTTTTATTTTTATTTTTTTGTCTTTTCAAGACAGGGTCTCTCTGTAGCCCCAGCTGTCCTGGAACTCACTCTGTAGACCAGGCTGGCCTTGAACTCACAAAGATCCGCCTGCCTCTGCCTCCCANCATTCATACACATACAAAAATAAATAAAATTTTAAAAAAGAAATTAATTCCTAGTTATATATGCATATATATACAGATACATATGTGTGTTTCTCCTTAATGGCTACAAATATTTTTTTTTGGTCTTTTTCGACACAGGGTCTCCCTGTAGCCCCAGCTGTCCTGGAACTCACTCTGTAGACCAGGCTGGCCTTGAACTCACAAAGATCCGCCTGCCTCTGCCTCCCAAGTGCTAGGATTAAAGGCGTGCACCACCACACCCGGCTGAAAAACATATTTCTTTATAAAAATAATATCCTGATTATTAAAAGATGTGTGTGTGTGTGTGTGTGTGTGTGTGTATAGGCATATGAGTTTACCCAGGTATGCACCCTTGTGCACATACACAGAGACCAGAAGAGGGCATCAGGTGTCCCTCTCCTTCACCCTCTGCCTCTCCCTCTGAAGAAGGGTCTCTTCTTAGAATGGGGCTCTCATCTCAGCTAGCTTGGAAGCCAGCAATCATCCCATCCTTTCAACTGTCGGGTAAAATGTTTGGGATATATTGACTAGCCACTTGCTTCTACCAACCTGAAAGCTATGTCATCGAATAACATCTTAAAGCTATAGGAAAGTCTTCCCTCCCTTTACTGTAACCCATCAATCTGCTGTATCTACCAATGTTTGTGGCAAATGCCTTGACTTACAACTTTCTTTTGTTCCATAACTAAAAAGTTCATGAATCTCCTTTCACATTGGAACATGACGTTCAGGACAACTTCATTCCTGGACCATATGCAGTCATATTTGACTCAAAAGAAACTTCTTTCCCTTGAGGTGGAACTGTCAGGAGGGATTGCACCCACTTTCATCTAATAAGGAGCTGGTAATCTGACTGACACGGCTGTGTGAAGTCATGTGTCCATCAATCTGGGAGGTCTATTTCTTAATTTTTTCTTGTCATTCTTCTATCGCCCAAGACTCTCATTGTGTGTATGGGGTTATTGCTCGATGGTGCCAGAGTGTTCTGAGACTCTAAGAGTTTGGTTGGTTGCTTGGTTGCTTGCTTGTTTTTTGAGATAGGGTCTATGTACCCATGTCTGGCCTAGAACTTGATATGGAGTCAGGTTGGTCTCCAATTCACAGAGGCCTTTCTCTGCCATGAGGACTATTTTTTGACAAATGATTTAAAGTATTTGTCTAGTAAATCCAATGTCTGGGCTTCCTCAGGGATAGTTTCTACACATTTCTTGTGAATGGGCAGTAATTTTTTTGACTCATAATTTTTGTTGACAGCAGAACATTTTTTATAATATGACATGACAACTCTGGAATCAGATTTATTCCCTTCTGCAGAATGTGTGCTGCTTATCAGGTTTTTTTTTTTTATTTTCTAAGCCACTGTATAGAGGCTGTATTCTCTCTGTAAAGCCACTGAGATTTGTTCATTTTGTTTGGTAGTCAGCTAATGATTTACCAGATTTCCTTAAATACATGAAGCCATGAGGCACTCGTTCAGCACTGACCAAGGCTTCTACAAACTCTGCCTTCCCTTCATGGCCCCCTGTGAGAGGAAAGATTATGGTGCTGAGATCTCCTGAGTGTATGTGCATTCCTGGACAGACACATGGCCTCCTAGTTTCCTGCTGTATGTAGCAGCTTTTCAAAGCCATCCTTTCTGGCTCTGGCTTGCTTTGCCATCCTTTGCTTGGGTGGCTAAAGCTGATGCATTTGCCTCTGAATCCCTTCAGTAGCTACCAACCTGAAAAGTCTCTTTTGCCTTGAAGGTGAAATAAAAGCAAGCCCTTGAGCTAAACCTTCAGGAAGCACAGCCAGGTCCAAACACATAAGTGTGATTCCCTGAGAATAGGGTTCCTGGTACTCCCTGTGCACCACCCACCTGCAAGTGGAATGTGGACTGCTTTACCAGCTGCTGCTGGGCTGGAGAATGGAAAACAGGCCATAAACAGCACCCCCAAATCTCAGGTGCATCTCTTTAGCAGACACCCTTCTAGGGGTATTTGGGGTTTTTTGTTTGGGTTTGGTTTTTTTGAGACAGGGTCTCCTTGTAGCCCCAGCTGGCCTAGAACTCACTCTGTAGACCAAGCTGGCCTTGTACTCACAGAAAGCCAACTGCCTCTGCCTCCCGAGTGCTGGGCATAAAGGCGTGCACCACCACACCTTTTTAAAAGATATGTATGCCTGTGTGAGTTTCTCTGTACCACATGCATGTGGTACACTAACGACATTGGTCCAATAGCAGCACTACTATCTTGGGGGAAATCAGTGGGTAACCAACTGGACCTAAAGCCCACTCAGTGGGAGGAAACTCGTGTGTGGTATTAACATAACCAGTTGCACACAACTGGAGAGGTCATAGATCTTAGACAAGTCTCCAAAGGTAGCCGGGTGTCGTGGCACACGCCTTTAGTCCCAGCACTTGGGAGGCAGAGGCGGGTGGATCTCTGTGAGTTCAAGGCCAGCCTGATCTACATAGCGAGTTCCAGGACAGCTGAGACTACAGGGAGACCCTGTCTTAAAAAGGAGACCCTGAGCGACAAATCTACAATGCAGCCTCTATACATAAGCCCCAAGCATCATAGAACAAGGACCCAAAAAGGCATCTGTTAACCCTCATTAAGGAAGCTCCACCATGCAACAGATCAGGAACTCAAAAGGGTCTGAAGGGCCAAACCATGAAGATGAGTCTACAGAGTGGGGGGGTCCATGGACAGGCTGCCTATATTCAGCTTCATCCACCCAGGGCTCAGGGAACATTGCAGAGGAGAGGGTAGAAAGATTATAAGAGCCAGGGAGGTAATGCAAGATCAAACAGAAATGAACCCTACAACTTCCTGGGACCCTGTTCATATGAACCTACAGCATTGGTGTCAGCATGCACAAGACCCATGCAAGCTCAGCTGGAGAAAAACAGAGCACAGAAATGCAGAAATAGGTAGCAGAGCCCAACCTTGGCTGAGGAAATATTAACAGCAGATGGCAGCTGGGTGAGGAAGACCTGGCCTTCTTTAGAAAAGAGACTCAGGATAAATTGACTAGAGCTCAGAGAATGAGTTGGCACTCAGGAGTGAGTGGGGATAATTTGGCACAATGACCCTAACACAAAAGACAGAAAGTGCAAACTCTGTAGCAGTGGGGGCAGGGGGGTGCCAAGGGAGAAGTGGGTATAATGGTGATTAAGACCAACTGAAAAACCATGTATGAAACACACACAAAAATTTCAATTAAACTGATTCCAAAAAAAGTATCTCTTTAAATATAGGAACATATCTCTATTCCTGCAACTTCCCAGACCTAGAGAACTAAAGAAGTTGGGTAGCTAAGGGAGCTTAGACCATTACGGCGCGCGCGCCCCCACCGCGCACGCGCACGCGCGCAGGGGGGGATGCACGGAGACAGTCCCGGGATGGAATGCTGAGGAAGACTGAAAGTCCTAAATGGCCATTGCAGGACAGCTGTGGGATTGTTCCTCTGAGCCTCTTCCCTACAACTGGAGGCTGAGGAAGAGCCACAGTTATAGGCAGTCCTAGAGTTATGAGGGTGCTGATGAGGTGATATAACTGGGGCAACTAGGTATTATTTGCATTCTTGATGGTCTGATAAAGGTAGGCCTGAGAACCAAGTTAATGAGACTCAAGAATTGCTTGGTCATACCTGAATGTGCAAACTTTAGGGAGTGTCAGGAACAATGTTTTGGTAAGAGGGGACCAAGATGGCAGGAAAAGGGGCCAAAGCCTGAAGAAAACAAAGGTGGTGGGGACGATTCAGAAAAGGTGACAGCATGAAGATCTGAAGGCTAAGGGAAAAGCAAGCAGGAAGCCATCACAGAAGACACAGGAAGAGGACAGCTGCAGATAAACTGCACTGGGGCCTCGTTTTCTGGATCTCTCCTTGTACCTGCAATCTCTGAAGATATTTCCTAGACACACTCCCCCATGTACAGGACCAGACTTTTCAATAAATACATGACTGACTCAGGCTAAGCAATGAATTCTTGTGGAACAATGGACTTAAGATTTCAAAATATCTAGGTTATTCTTCCAATCCTGTCAAGGAATTGTGGGAATAAAACTTTGTGTGTAGCTTGAAGCAAGAACTTGTAAGAACTGTCCTGGAAGATCTCCGGTTATCTGATATCTCTGGGCATTCAGTTGCCTCTGTGATTTATCTATAGCAGGAAGGTTCGGGATATTACAATGATTCTTGCTTCACCCTATCTCTGCAAAGTTCCAGAACTGAATGGCCTCTTCCCTTGAGGCATTGAGCAAAATGTTGCACCTCTAGTTACCTGTTGCACAAACAAGAGCTCTGCAGCCTCCTGACTAGAGCCAAGGTGGCTCACCCCTCTTTTCCACCTGTCTCCCACTTCCTTGCCCAGAGCACAGTAGCCTTCAATATATAGACCTCACTGACAGAAAATAAATGGAGTTACTATCTTCCCGGCTCTCCGTGTGTGTGAGTCTGTTCATTTTCCATGGGTGATCTCCTGAGGTTTTTCCCTCCCTTCTTGCCAGAGCTAAGCCTAGAGACTGTCGGCCTGCAGGCAGGAGACAAGTCCTGGAGCTGAGCCAAGAAGGGAAGAACAGCCTGTGGAATGCAATCATGTGTGACTCAAAGACATTGAACAATGACAAGGAATGAGGCACACAGCTTAGGTTCCAGATTTGTAAAGAAGCAAAGTTTACTAGAGCAAAAGCCACAGAACGTGGAACTGACTGGAGAGGAAGCAAACTAAGCTAATGTCCATTGTTGACTTATGAGATGCATTTTCCCACTTCATAGAAGTGTAAGGATTCTGAATGAGTTCTTTCAATCATCTTCATTGTCAGATGACAGGAGGTCAGAAGATGCTCCAAGCAGACTGCAGAGGCAGGCTGGAAGGGCAGTTTGTGGTGGACACACTCCATCTTCCTGTGTCCACTGAGGGGAGACTTCTTATGAAGGCTTGCTCACAGGTCTGGCACACATAAGGCTACTTCCCTTGTATGTCATCTGATGTAAGGTGAGGTGTGACTTGTGGATGACGCCTTAGCTACACTTCCTGCACACACATGCTTCTCTTCGCAGTGGACCTGGCTGTGTGTGATTAAGGCTGATACTGCTAACACCTCATCCACACTGCCTACACACATATGCCTTCTCCTCCAGTGCTTCCTCTTGTGACTGATGAGCCCAGCCTGGTGGCCGAAGCCTCATCCACAGTCTCGGCATACATATGGCCTATTCCCTGAGTGTGTCCTCTGGTGTGCAATGAGGTTTGACTTCTGCCTAAAGCCTTGCCCGAACTCCTCACATACCATGGGCCTTTCCCCTGAGTGTGTCCTCTGGTGTCTGATGAGGTTTGACTGCTGGCCAAAACCTCGTCCACAATCCTTGCACACAAAAGGCTTCTCTCCTGAGTGAACATTCTGGTGTCTGTTAAGGTGGGACCTCAGACTAAAGCCTCGTCCACACACCCCACACACATATGGCTTCTCCCCAGTGTGGGTCCTCCTGTGAGAGATGAGAGTGGAATTCTGGCTAAAGCTGTGCCCACACACACCACATACATACGGCTTCTCCTTCGAGTGTGTCCTCTGGTGGTTGACAAGGGTTGTCCTCTGCCTGAAACAGCGCCCACATTCCTTGCAGCCATAAGGCTTTTCCCCTGAGTGTGTCCGCTGGTGGGAGATGAGGTTTGACCTGTCATTGAAGCCCAGGCCACAGTCATTGCACACGATGCTCTTCTCATCCAAGTGTGTCCTCTGGTGTCTAACCACAGCTGACTTCTGACTAAAGCCTTTGCCACAATCTTGGCACACATAAGGCTTCTCCCCTGAGTGTGTCCTCTGGTGGATGATGAGGTTTGACCTCTGACTAAAGCCTCGTCCACACTCACTGCACAAGTAAGGCTTCTCCCCTGAGTGGGTCCTCTCATGAATGATGAGTGTTGACTTCCGGTTAAAGCCTCGTCCACACTCACTGCACATAAGTTTCTCACCTGAATGTGTCTTCTGGTGTCTTGTAAGGCTCTTCTTTAGACTGAAGCCCTTCTCACACACACCACACACATACGGCTTCTCTGAGTGGATCCTCTGGTGACTGACCAAGTTTGCTATCTTTCTGAAGCCCAGTCCACACTCTCCACAATTCATAGCTCCAAATCCCAACACATCTGTTTGCTTCAGGGTCTCTTCCACTTCTTTAAGGCTCCTAACTCGAGCTGGGCTGGCCTCCGGCTCCACTCCTGGGACGCCATTCTGAGAGCTGACCTGCTGCCTCTGCAGGGGCCTGGACAAGGTTCCCAAACTCCTTTTCTTTGTCCTTCCAGATGAAGGCCTGCTGTCTTCTCTCCCTCCGCCTCCTGCTTTCTCTGTCCAGGAGCTCCCATCAGAGGCTTGCTGCTGCTTCTCCTGGGGACCCAGACAGTCCCCTGGGTCAACACGACTATCTGCACACAGGCCTGTGAAGATCCGGGGGCTCTGACCACTTTGCACAGGATCATGTGACAGGTGTTGCTCAGGGAACTTCTGACTGGACAAATCCAGAGGGCAGGAAGGACCAGAGTGGAGTTCCAGGTTTGGATTGGCTGCAGAGGAAAGCAGGAGTCAGAATGGAGTCCTGGCAGGGACAGCTGAACAATCCACATAATCTCATGCTAGACTTGAGCCTGCTCTTCAAAACGCTGAAGACTTGGGGCTGGAGAGATGGCCTAGCAGTTAAGAGCGCCGACTGCTCTTGCAGAGGACCCAGGTTCTATCCCCAGCACCCACATGGCGGCTAAGAACCATCTTTAACTCCAGTTCCAGGGGAATCTGACACCCTCTTCTGACCTCCGAGGCATTGCACGATATGGGTGCACAAACCTACATGCAGACAGTACATTCATACACATAAAAAATGCTGAAGACTATGCCACCACACCAAGACCTCCATACATGATTCCTGTCCCTCTCTACATCTCACAGCTCCTATTAAATATAAACAGTATAGACTAAAAAGCACCAGAGGTGCTTTTAGCTATGTAAGTCAGTTCAATACACAAGTTCTCATCACAGTTACTACTCCACTCACAATGACACACTGACAGAAACCATGTCCACATGTGGTGGTGATTGTACATTTGAATGAGAGCAGTTAACCATAGGACCCAGTAGAAATGTCTGTCCTGATTTCCCCACGAGGCTGAGACACCACCATTCCAATCTCAGTGTAGAAGCACGAGAGAGGAGTTGAACACAAAGGGCATCACATACCTAACAGGGATCTCCCTCCTCTGACAAATATGTATCAGAGACTACCTGTGTCAGCATTTCTACAAAGCAGTGAGCCCTCAGCGACATCATAGCCTAGGTCCCCAGTAACATGAAAGATGCTCCACTGGTGGCCTTACCAGTGCCCACAGTCCTGGTAATTTCCATAATTATAAATAAAACTTTTTCTGGAAGTCAGTGCAAAAGATTAACTTGTGGGTCAGGAGAGTAGCTGAGAGGTGGGGTGCCTGCTCTGTAAACTCAAGACCCTGAGTTAGATCCCTAGAACTATGGAGAAATGGGGAGGGAAAAGAGGAGAGACCAGCAGTCTGAGACAGGTGGATCATGAGTTTGAGGCTATCCTGAGGTATATATTGAATTTAAGGTGAGTCTGGGCTACATAGTGAGACCTTGTCTCAGAAAACAAAGCAAAAACAAAAAGCCCCTCAGTATGGGTCTAGCAGCAGATAGAGAATTTGAGAAACAAAGGATTAGAGGTACAAGAAGATGGAAACTACAAACATCAAGTGTGACTTAAAATGGAAACAAACCCAGAAAGCAGTTCTCTTCATTGTACCTCTTGTGTAGAAAATGTTCATTACCAGTAAACATACTGTTTCATCAGAATTGACTCTAGTCAGCTGTAGACAAGCAGTGACCAACCAAATTGAGAAATTAATAGAGCTCTTAGTCACCCAAATACCCTTTTTTCTTTTTTGGTTCTTAGCCCTAGCTGGCCTGGAAATCCCTAAGTAGATCAGGTTGGCCACTGCCTCTTCCTCCCAATAATGAGATTAAAGAAGCATTATCACTACACTTGGCCTAGACACTCTTTTCTTCACTAAGGATTATCAAAGTTATCAGAACTCTATATACATCTGCATTGTTCTACCCTATGCAAAATGCAGTTCTAAATTATAATTAGCATAGTTAAAATAATTGCCTAATTGTTATAGTAAGCATAACCACTGTTTCCTAGCTTAAAAAATTCCTGCCTCTTTCTACTTGTCAACTACACAAATGCTTTCCATTTGATCTTTCAATGTCTGGGAAGTCTCTAGGCACAAGTCTTTCCTGTCAGCACCTCCAGTGATCTTTATTTCAGGTGCGGATGATGGTCTGAGAGCCACTGATCCAGTCTGACTCCCATCCCTCCCCAGGCCCAGCGCTATGGAACATCCCGACTCAGGACTGGTTGATCGGCAGGGCCTCAGGCAGTGTTCCTTAGAGTAACTGAGGCCCTGTTATTTTTTCACCTTAGTTTATTTGATGTACACACTTCATAACCGAGATTGTGTTCCTATTTCTGGCCAGTGACTTCCTTGTGATTATGGCAGGTAACTCTGGAGCTGGGAGAAGAGTCTGGTTTCTTGGTGGGGTTTTTCTTCTTGACTAGGACAGGGGGAAGCAACTGCTGTCTCTCCTTGTCTCCTCTCATCTCTCATACTTCAGGCCAGAGATACACAGTAGGTCCTATGGTGAAGGAAGAGCCTCTGGGTCTGTTCTGAAGGAACTGGATGACTCTGCTTTTGCTATAGGAAATACTCTCTGCCTCTCTGAGGAAAACTGACTAACTTCTGAGGAGACATATAAAGAGGCTGGCTTGTATTTTCAGTACACACAATTATTTCAATGACCCCACAGAGCAATTTCAATATGGTTTTTTTTTTTTTTTTTTTTTTTTTTCGAGACAGGGTCTCTCTGTAGCCCCAGCTGTCCTGGAACTCACTCTGTAGACCAGGCTGGCCTTGAACTCACAAAGATCCGCCTGCCTCTGCCTCCCAAGTGCTAGGATTAAAGGCGTGCATCACCACGCCCGGCTTCAATATGGTTTTAACAGCTATATGGAGTGACAGAAGAAACTGGAAAATTTTTCAACTTTTCACTGGTTAATCTTTTTAGCTGGCTATAAATCTCTATCATGTGTACATTCTAGAATACTCAATCTCAGGACAGGTTGAACACAAAATATGATCAGTTCAATGAATTCATTTATAAAGTATTTTAAATCTTTAGGGGGTCCTACATTAATAGGTTTATGAAGATTCATGAACATTGACAGAAACTTAAGTTTCGAAGCCCAGGGTCTAGAAAAATGGCTCAGCACTTAAAAGCAATGGCTGCTCTTGCAGAGATTCAGTTCTCAGAACTCACATGATGGATAATGCTGTCTTCTGACCTATTTGGGCATTGTACAACACAGGTGCACTTACACACATGCAGGCAACACACTCAAATAAATATACATAAGATATATAAATATATAAAATAAAATTTTTAATTGAGACCAGTATGTGGAATGGTGGCTTAGTGGTAGATGATGATGATGTTATTATTAAATCAGAACTCTCAGGTTTATAATAAGCTGGGTTCTTTGTGGTTCATTTGTTCATTTAGACAGGGTCTCCTGGTAGTACCAGCTGTCCTGAAACTCGCTATATAGACCAAGCTGACTTTGAACTTGCTCACTCTCCCAGAGATCTGCCTGCTTCTGCCTCTACAATGAGATTAAGGGTACACCCCACCACACCCCACCTGATTAGCTGCTTTCTGGGGGAATCTTTTTTGCTGCAGCTGGAGCTCCACCTGCAAAGAAGAGTTTGGCTGATAGAAGAGCTCCCATTGTCAGACAGTGCTAGAAGAACAGAAGGACCTTGGGGTGTGTCAGCTACTGTGAAGGACTCTCATAGCCGGCGTATAATGAAATGGCTGGCAGGAGTCACAGCTTCAGAATACAGGAAAGCCAGTCATCAGCAGGGGCACCTTTCCTTGACTCCACCACAACACACATGGTGCAGCATAACATTTAATGCTGAAAAACTTGGTTCAAGACCATTTTTTGGCTTAGGATGGTGATGACTTGGGTACTCACATATTGCCTGACATGTGAATCTCAAAACTCGTTATGACTTTGGCATATTACCCACCTGAAATAAGAAAAACAAAACAGGAAGAAAAACCTGGTTCCATTTCTCAAAGAAACTTTACATGTCCATGACTTAGATACTGATTATAGAGCTCAGATGTGCTGATACTGCACTTATAAATGTTCATAGTCAGCAGAATGTAGACATGTGTCCTCAGATCCTAATTTGCAAACAGTGCCAGAAATTATGCAAATCTACAGCTCCTTTATACAAAGTAAAGGCCCAAGTTTCAGGCAATCTTAAATATCAACACTAAAAACATCATGAGAATAACTATTTTTGCTTTAAAACCTGAGAAATAAATATTGTAAAAATTGTGTTTAACATGTTTTGAAATACACTTACATTGTGAAATGGCTACAGTCAAAGTCATGAATATATGCACTATCTCACGAGAAGGTCGGGTCACCTAAGCCCAAGAGTGACATCTCAGAAACGACCAAGTCTGCTGACACTTTGACCTTGGACACCCCCCTGCCCCAGAACTATGAGAAAATTAATTTCTGTTAAGCCACCTGATTTGCGGCCTTTTTGTTATGGCAACTAAGGTAGTACAGACACCTTTCTTCCTTTTTCCTGACCTCTTGTTTCCCTATAGGAAAACACCTTCTCAGGGGCTGGAGAGATGCTCAGCAGTTAAGAACGCATACCTCCAAGTTCAGATCCCAACATCCACATTGCCTGGCTCACAACCACCTGTAACTCCAGCTCCAGGGGGTCTGATACCCTCTTCTGGCCTCCCTGGGCAACTGTGCTCACATGCACACTCTCCTACATAGCTCTCTGTGAGATCCAGGCAAGCCTGGTCTACATAGTGAGTCTAGGCCAGCTGGGGCTGCTGGGAGACCCTGTCTCAAAAAACAGCAAAAATTTGAAAATTTTCCACCATAAGCAGTACATTTTCATGATTCTAAGTCATGATTAACTTTAAGTTCCTATATTCTATTTAAAGACTTACTTAAGGGGCTGGAGAGATGGCTCAGTGGTTCAAAGTGCTGACTGCTCTTGCAGAGGACCCGGGTTCGATTCCCAGCACCCACATGGCAGTTAAGAACCGTCTTTAACTCCAGTTCCAGGGGAATCTGATGCCCTCTTCTGACCTCTGCGGCATTGCACAACACAGGTGCACCAACCTACATGCAGACAGTACACTCACACATATAAAAAAATAATAAAAATTTTTAAAAGTTAAAAAAAAAGCCTTAAATTTTAAAAATTTATGTATATATGTGCATGTGCCTTTGTATGTGCATATATCCAGGTGGCAGTGGAGGTCATAAGAGGGCATCAAGTTCCCTGGAACTTGAGACAAACTGTTGTAAGCCACCAGACATGGGCAGCTGGCAGCTGAACTTGGGTCCTCTGGAAGAGCAGAACATGATTTTAACCACATATCTGTTTCCAGATGCCCTATATTCAATTTAATGAAACAGAAAAATGCATGTTTTTCCTCTATTTGCATATACTTATTTTTTTACCATTAAACATAAAATTGCCAAGTGAATCTTAAAAATTTAAACACATACATGCACATATTAATTTGTTTCCACCTTTATAATTCAAAATACTACAAAACAGGAATAAAAATTCTCAACATCATCATGTTCTACCTTCTCCCATTTTTATCCCCACACAGGTAGTTATAGAGTTAGTAATGGGTTTCTATGTTTGCATAAACACTGATTTATATATACATATATATATACATATATATGTATATATACATATATATACATATATATATATACTTTCACAAAAAGAATTTAAAATGAGTAATATGTACTATTCTCAAAATGTTTACCTAATATCATATCTATATAGTACCTGTATATTTTTTGTTTTTGTATTTTTGAGACAGGGTCTTCTTGTAGCCCTAGCTGGCCTGGAACTCACTATGTAGAGCAGGGTGGCCTTGAACTAACAGACATCTAACTGCCTCTGTCTCCCATGTGCTGGGATTAAAGGTGTGCATCACCACACCCCACCTGTATCAATTTGTTAAAGGTAAAGGAAAACTTGGTTATAACTAATGAATAGATGGTAAGTCTCTACAAAAAATAAAAATCATTGGGCTGGAGAGATG
>VZQC01012951.1:3199281-3328891 GCA_009823505.1 Rhizomys pruinosus
CCGCCTCTGCCTCCCAAGTGCTAGGATTAAAGGCGTGCGCCACCACGCCCGGCGGCATTTTGCTTTTTTCTCTCTTTCTGACACAGTGACACTGAAGTCAGGGACTGTTCATGCTAAGTGCCTGCCCTGCAGAGTTAAACCCCGTCCTCCCAACTGGCATTCTAGCTTTGCTGCCTCTCACTGGCCTTTCCTTGCTTTCTCAGCTCACTCAGTTTTTGCCATCTTCTTGCTCGTCTTGTCTAAAAACTGCACAAGAGAAAGAAACCAAGGCCTCAAGGAGGAGGAGACAGAGACAGCAGGAAAGCGCCTACAGGAACCGGAAGCCTGGAAGGGGGGACAAGGGGTCAAGGGAAGAGCTGCCCTGCAGCTCCTAGTCACCACCTCCTCTCTCAGTCCCTGCGCTGCTGACAGCCCTGGGTCCCATTGCCCAGAACTTTCCCACTCACCTGCACAGACAGCCTGGGGACGCTTTCTTTCCTCTCTCCATGTCTCCTTCCCTTGCTCCAGCTGCGTGATCAGTTTTGGTTTGGAAAATGGAATTCCTGCTCACCAGAAAAGAAAACAGGATGCTGTAAGTTATGCTGTCAGGGGAGCTCCGACTTTGCAGATGGAAAGGACTGAAAAGCAAAGACTGAGGGAGGAACTTCAAAGGGTGGAACAAAATTACAGGAGAACAGTGGGGAAGGATTTCAGAAAGGACCACATTGATTCTGCTCCACACCTTCAGTGTGTGGAGAAGCATGTAGGAGATCAGTAAAGCACAACTCTGAGTGTCAGAGGGAGCTTCCAGAGAGGATTCACAAATTGAAAGTGGGTGGCGGCATCTGGTAGACTGGGTATGCACAGAACAGGAAAGGGGAGAAAGCAATGCACAATGATTTGCCCAATGTCTCTGCACTGTGCTTGGCATGAAGTGCACTATTTTGCTGTACCAGCCCCGCTACCATGGTGGACCAGAACTGTGAGCCAGAATAATTAATTCCTTTAAGTTTTTTCTTTTTTTTGGTATTTTTGAGACATGGTCTCCCTGTAGCCCCCGCTGTCCTGGAACTCACTCTGTAGACCAGGCTGACCTTGAACTCACAGAGATCCACCTGCCTCTGCCTCTCAAGTTCTGAGATTACAGGCATGCACCACTATGCCTGGCATTTCATTTTCATTTTTAAGTATATTTTATGTGTATGAGTGTATTGCATGCATGTGTGGAAGTCCACCCATGTGGTACAATGCCTACAGAGGTAAGAAGAGGACACTTGGTTCCCTTGGATCAGGAATTGCAGATGGTTGTTAGATACCTCATAGGTGCAGGGAATTGAACCTAGGTCTTCTGGAAGAGCAGCCAGTGCTCTTAATAGCTGAGCCATCTCTACAGTCCCAAAGTTGTTCTTGGGTGTCTGTTACAACAATGGAAATCTAACACATACTATCTCATTTTTTAAAATGTTACTTAGGGGCTGGAGAGATGGCCTAGCGGTTAAGAGCGCCGACCGCTCTTACAGAGGACCCAGGTTTGATCCCCAGCACCCACATGGCGGCCGAGAACCGTCTGAAACTCCAATTCTAGAACTCCATTTCCAGGGGAATCTGACACCCTCTTCTGACCTCTGTGGCATTGCATGACACGGGTGCACAGACCTACATGAAGACAGTACATTCATACACATACAGAAATTAAAAAAAAAATGTTACTTAGGAAGAAAGTCGGAGCCTGGAGAAAAAAAAAATCTAGAGATGTAGAGAAATACAGAGAGAGACAGACAGAGAGAGACAGAGAGAGAGAGGTAGAGACAAAGACAGACAGAGATGTTCAACTGTAGAAGATCAAACTTCCCTAGGGAAAGCACAGTATCTTTGTCCTGATCCAATCAAAATGCTAAGCCAGAAAGATGCCTGCTGTGAGCACAATCGAAAATTCCCAGTGGGGGAACAGAATATGAGTCCTGAGCACTGCACCACTCACCCAGAGACACCAGGTTGCCGTAGTTCTCCAGCATCACCTCTCTGTACAGGGTCTTCTGAGCAGGGCTCAGCAGTCCCCATTCCTCCTGGGAGAAATCCACAGCCACATCCCTGAATGCCATGTGTCCCTGTAACACAGCACAGCCCTGCTTAACTCCCTACCAACCTTGAGCTCTGGGTGAGGAGCAGGGAGAGGCTGTCCCAGGTGGGGCAATAAGATCTAGATCCTGCTTTTGGCTGTCATCCTGATACTCTGTGGTATATCCAGGATCTTTAATGTCCTGTATCTACCCAGCCAGTACCATTTGTGAACCTATACATTCAAATCCTAGGTAGCACAGGGCTTGTGAGAGCATGCACAAGACCTGCACAAGCTGAAGCCAGTCAAGTCTCAATATGGAGGGAGGAGGCTGGCAAGAAGCCACAGCACTAGCTGAGAACTACTGTCAACTGATAGCTGCTGGAAGATGGAGTCAGTGTTCTTAAGGGTGTGACACTGGATGGGCTCTCCACACCCCAGGGGATGAACCCACACCAAAGAGCCTTTGAGGTATACAGTTAGAATTGATAGATTAAAAAAAAAAAAAAAAAAAAAAAAACAGATGACCTGAAGCAAGGGCAGGGGTAACCTTAAAAGGAAATGGGGGAGGAGATCTGAATATGGTAAAAAAAAAAAATTGTATATAATTCAAGGAATCAATTACAAATTTTTGTATATGTTTGACTATTTTTTTGTTTTGTTTTATTTTTTGTTTTCTGGGACAGTGTCTCCTTGTAGTGCAAGCTGATCTGGTTCTTACTATGTAGAACAGGCTGTCCTTGATCGCACAGAGATCTGCCTGCCTCTGCCTCCAGAGTACTGGGACTAACCACAACCAGTCCAATCAGGCTATTTGTAGTACAAATGTAAAAATAAGACATTGTAAATACTAAAAAGTTTAAATATAGACACAACAGCCCACATATATAAATTAACAAAAAGTAAAGCATATATGACTTTGAGTTCTAAGAATTTAAAAGACCGGGCTGGAGAGATGGCTCAGTGGTTAAGAGCACCGACTGCTCTTGCAGAGGACCCAGGTTCAATTCCCAGCACCCACATGGCAGCTAAGAACCATCTTTAAGCCAGGGGCGGTACCACACGCCTTTAATCCCAGCACTAGGAGGCAGAGGCAAGAGGATCTCTGAGTTCAAGGTCAGCCTGATTTACAGAGCAAGTTCCAAGCCAGCTAGGGCTATAGGGAGACCCTGTCTCAAAAAGACAAAAGAAAAAACCAAATAGTCTAACAAGTCATATTAGTGTTGAAGCACACTCAGCCCTTGCCAAATCCCACAGCTCTTCACCCTGTAGCCTGAGAGGTATAAGAGGGGCTGGTGAGATATCTAAACCAGAGAACCAGAATTTCAGGACCATTTCTGTCATAAACTACTCTGTTTTCTCACCTGGGGACACATGGCCAACATACACTAGATGTCCTGACACTGGATGCTCACAGTGGAAGCCCTTGCTCGCTAGGTCTAAAAACTCATCTCCCCCCCATTCTCCTCCTCCTAGCCAGCTTCATTTTTCTTCCCTTCTCAGCTAAGAACACTCTGGAAAGGTTTGTTGCTAACACTGGGAACTGGTCTTCAGCCTGTGGGAGCAGAGCCTTTATGAATAAAGGGAAAGGAGAGAGGAGGCCCCCGCCGTGGGCACAGGACTGACTACCTGGAGGAATAAAACATGGAATAAGGGGAATGAAATAAAATGTTTAGTTTCTACTGTGGTAAAAGATACCTAACACAGAACTTACTGCTTTCTACCACCGAGTCTCCAGTCGAGCAGCACTGAGGGGTTCCCAGTGTGGTCCGCCTACTACCACTCCATCGCCACATTTTCAGTCTTCCGCAAAGAAACCGTCCTGAAGCCAGGCATGGTGCATGCCTTTAATCCCAGCACTCGGGAGGCAGAGACAGGAGGATCTATGTGAGTTCAAGGCCAGCCTGATCTACAGAGTGAGCTCCAGGCCAGCTGGTGCTACAAGGAGACTCTGTCACAAAAAGACAACCCCCGGGGCTGGAGAGATGGCCTAGCAGTTAAGAGTACCGACTGCTCTTGCAGAGGACCCGGGTTCGATCCCCAGCACCCACATGGTGGCTAAGAACTGTCTGAAGCTCCAATTCCAGGAGAACTCCAGTTCCAGGGGAATCCGACACCCTCTTCTGACCTCTGCGGCATTGCATGACATGGGTGCACAGACCTGCATGCAGACAGTACATTCATATAGAGAGAGAAAAAAAAAAAGACCCCCCCCCCCCCAAAAAAAAAAGAAACTGTCTTACTGTAACTTCCCATTTCATCTCACCCCTCAAAATCCTGGTGGTAAGGACCATTTTACTTTCTGTCCTCACATAATTGGCTACCTACATACATGTGGCTAACAAGGGAATCTTACAGTGTTTGGCTTGTTTCAATTAGTGAATCTTTTTAAAATATTTTATTATTGTTATTTTTTTCTGTTCAAATTCTCCTGTTGACTACTGCACTGGTAATTTTATTTATTTGTTTGTTTATTTATTTATTTTTAGTTTTTGGTCTTTTTGAGACAGGGTCTCCCTGTAGCCCCAGCTGTCCTGGAACTCGCTATGTAGACCAGGCTGGCCTTGAACTCACAAAGATCCGCCTGCCTCTGCCTCCCAAGTGCTAGGATTAAAGGTGTGCGCCACCACGCCCAGCTATTGTTATTTTTATATGTACAAGTGAATTGCTTGCATGTAGGTAGGTGCACCCATATCATGCAATGACCTGGGAAGTCCAAAGGAGGGGTTGGATCTCCTGGAACTGGAGTTGCAGATGGCTGTTAGCAGCCATGTGGGTACAGGGAATCAAACACACCTGTCCTCTGAAAGAGCAGTCAGTGCTCTTAACTGCTGAGCCATGTCTCTAGCCCCACAATTAGCAAACCTTTAAGACTCATCCATAGAGCAGCATGCACTCACTTTTGGTGTTCTTAAAACTAAGGGCTATTTCACAGCGTGTTTTACAATACTTTCTTGTGTAACTGATGAGCACAGTTTCCAGCTATTGTGAATAACTCTACACATCACCACGTGGATATTTGTGTGAGTTTACTGCAGTTCTTTTATTTATTTATTTATTTATTTATTTATTTATTTATTTATTTGTTTTTTTGGTCTTTTGAGATAGGGTCTCCCTTTAGTCCCAGCTGGCCTGGAGCTCACTATGTAGACTAGGCAGGCCTTGAACTCACAGAGATCTGCCTGCCTCTGCTGCCGAGTGCTAGGATTAAAGGCGTGCACCACCATGCCCACATGCAGTTCTTTTGAAAGTGGAGTTAAATGGATCAAATAGCAATCCTAGGTCCAAATTTTTCAGAAGCTATATGCTTTTCCCATAACAGCTGCATAAGTTTATGTTTTTGTTAACAATGTACAAGGGTTCTATTTTTCTCTTCCATAATACTCACTGCTACTGTGTGTGCATGGTTTATGTGTTTGTGTGTACATGTGCATGCATGTGTGGAGACCAGAGATCAGTGTCACATGTCTTCATCAATATTCTTCCCTTCTTTTTGGACAAGGTCTCTCACTGAACCCAGAGCTTATCTATCCACTAGGCTGGATAGATAAACTCCAGGAACTCACTTAGGTGTCTCCTCCCCTACCAGTGCTGTGCTTAGAGATGCTTGCTGCTGTGCCCAGTGTAAGGTTGTAGCCCACCTAAGTCAGGGACTTCAGAAGGCCAACTGAGGAGAAGTTCCAGGAAATAACTGGAATGCATTCCTGCAACATGAGAAACGTTGCTGCAACATCCTGCAATCATGCCTCACCGGAGACCAGAACCAGGCCTCAGCCTCTCTAGAGATGTTCCCACTGATACCAGTCACAGGTCTCAGTTTCCCTCAAGATGCTTCTACTGATGCCAGCCACAGACCCACCTATGCCCATTCCCCAATCTTCTTGCCCCCCCCTTCCTTAAAAACTCACTTCCCTGTATGCCTGAGTATAAAACTGCATTTGGGGACATTCTAATGCTGATCATCCTAATCCCGACACAGGCAGGCCAGCCGCCATTCCTGAAATAAGTGGCTCAGTGGTTAAGAGGCCGACTGCTCTTGCAGAGGACCCAGGTTTCCCAGCACCCACATGGCAGCTAAGAACCATCTTTAACTCCAGTTCCAAGGGACGCCCTCTTCTGACCTCCTCAGCATTGCACAACACGGGTGAACCAACCTGCATGCAGACAGTACATTCATACACATAAATAATAAAAAAAAAAATTTAACTGCCATTTGGGGTACATTCAAATGCTGGGCATCCTAATCCTGACTGTTCTAGTTTGTCTTCTTCCATTGCTGTGACAAAACACTCTGACCGACACCAACTTGAGGAGGAAAGGGTTTATTCAGCTTACATCTCCCGGGTCACAGTTCATCACTTTGGGAGCTCAAGGCAGGAACTCAGGGCAGGAACCTGGAGGCAGGAGCTGAAGCACAGGCCATGGAGGAATACTGTTCACTGGCTTGCTCCCCTGGCTCATGCCCAGCCTGCCTTCTTATACTGTACACAACAACCTGCCCAGGGTGGCACCACTCATTATGGGCTGGGCCCTCTCACACTACCCCACAATCAGACAACACTCCACAGATGTGGCCACAGGCCAATCCAAGGGAGCCAATTCCCCAACTGAAGCTCCCTCGACCCAGGTGTGTCAATTTGACACTAAAGCTATCCAGCACAATTGACCCCTTGTCAACCTGACACAAAAAACACATCACTATTAAACCACCACCTTTCCAGTTCTTATCCCCAAAGTATGTTAACATTAATCACAACCTAAGACAACCTTAAAAGCCCCACAGTCCTTAAAATGTCCAAACACTTAAAAGTTCACAGTCCATTAAAAGTTTCTTAACTGTGGACTGCTATAAAATCCAAAACAAGCACTATCTTATTTCAAAGGGAAGAATCAGGCACACTCAAACAAAACCTAAGTCCAGCAAAGTAGTTCAAGGCTGGACACCTGGGATTCACTCATGATCTTCTGGGCTCCAAAGGGTTTCGGCAGCTCCCCTTCTCTGACTCTGCCATCCGTGGCACACACAGCTCATCTCGCAGGCCCAGGCCAACTCCATTTCACACCTGCTTCTGCTCTTGGTGGTCATCCCACAGTCCCAGCATCTCCAAAAAGCGGGGGGGGGGCGGCGGCACTGAAACTGAGGTTGCACCTTCACCAATGGTCTCTTCTGACCTCTCCTGGTGCAAAGCCTCAGCTTCTCTCCATGACCCCTGCAATCCTGGGGTCTTCACTGCAACCGAGGTGCACTTCCACCAATGGTCTTTCCTGACCTCTCACAGTGCCAAGCCTTGGCTGCTCTCTGTGACCCCCTCAGAGTTCAACACCAGAACCATATAGGAGACTCTTACATACTACCAAGTCCTGCTTCTGGCTTGAGATGGAGGCTCGGGCCCCTTCTGGGTCATAGCTTCTGTGTGCTGACCCTGAAGAAATTCTTCCCAGATTTTACCACAGTGATGCTGGTCTCTTGTTACTTACAGCTGATTTTTCAGCCCCAGCTAACCAGCATCAATTGTCCCAGTACAACAAAGATTTCACTTCAGGTTCTGGTCTCTTGTTACTTACAGCTGATTCTTCAGCCCCAGCTGACCAGAACCCACAGATTACACAGTCCTGATGATCTGTTCCCCTTTGAAACTAGAAACTTCACAAGCCAGGCCTCCGTCTTCTACAAATCCTTCAGCAAAACTGCTCCAAGCTCCACAGCAACAGTCTTTAGGCAATGATCTTCCCAGCCCAAAGTTCCAAATGCCTCCACAATCCTTCCCCAAAACACCAGGTCAGGTCTGTCACAGCAATACCCCACTCTTCTGGTACCAATTTCTGTTCTAGTTTGTCTTCCATTGCTATGACAAAACACTAACCGACACCAACTTGGGGAGGAAAGGGTTTATTCAGCTTACATCTCCTGGGTCACAGTTCACTTAGGGAGCCCAAGGCAGGAACTCAGGGCAGGAACCTGGAGGCAGGCCATGGAGGAATGCTGTTCACTGGCTTGCTCCCCTGGCCCATGCCCAGCCTGCCTTCTTATACTGTACACAACAACCTGCCCAGGGTGGCACCACTCATTATGGGCTGGGCTCTCCCACACTACTCGACAATCAGACAATACTCCACACATGTGGCCACAGGCCAATCCAATGGAGCCAATTCCCCAACTGAAGCTCCCTCAACCCAGGTGTGTCAAGTTGACACTAAAGCTATCCCCACACTGACACAAGCAGGCCAGCCGCCATGCCTGAAATAAATCTGACTTCCTTTACATCAGAGTCCTGCCATTTTCTCCTCTCTGCACCGAGTCTCCCCTCAAAATGAACCTAACACCCAGCTTTTACATGGGTGCTAGGCATCCAAATGCAGGTCTTCATGCATGCACACCAGGTTGTTAGCCACTATATGGGTGCTGGGAATTGAACCCAGGTCCACATGCAGCTACTGCTCCAGTAACATGTGCACGGCTCCCTGCCATGGGCCTTAGAAAGTGGAAGACAGAGACTAACAGCTAAAACGAACTGATCTATCACTCATGCTTTCCCTTGGAAACTGTAGGATGGATCTGATCTCTTCCAAAGTATACCTAATGCATTCCACCAACCCCATTACCTAGGGAGGGAGAAAGAGGTCTAGTTCTTCCTCTTCTATATTAAGTCACTATTGGCCAGCAGAAGTTTGAAAGATGAGCATAGGAATGTGGACAGTGTCTTGTACTGTGGAACTGTGTGTTTCTTGTTCAGAGTTAATTACTAGAAGAATAACTGATACATGGACTGAGCACAAAAAGATGTGAAGTGGGACGGTGCCTGCAGGTAGGACAATTCACAGCCCGAACTAGAGCTGGACAAGAGAACATGTCCATCCCACAGTAGCCAATGTGGGGACAGGAGACACTCACCACTACTCCCTTGGCTTTCCAGGACCCTGTGGCCAGCTTTCCCAGTCTTCCTAAGGCAGGATGGTAACTTGAAGTACATCTGGATAAGGAAAACAAAAATGAGTGTCAGGTGGAGAGCGCTCCCCAAAGAGCAGTGTGGAAAGAAACATCTTGGAAGCAGCAAGGTAAAGGGAGAAATAAGTAAGAGAGGGAACTTCCAAAACAAAGAAGATGAAACAATTATCAAATGACATGGAACTTTTCCTCTACAACCAAATATGGAAACCATGCTTATACTAACAAATGCATTTTCTTGAACTAGGTGGGGAAAAAAATCCCCAAAAAACCACTACAGGGGCTGGAGAGATGGCCTAGCAGTTGGGAGCACTGACTGCTCTTGCAGAGGACCCGGGTTTGATCCCCAGCACCCACATGGCGGCTGAGAACCGTCTGTAACTCCAATTCCAGGAGAATCCAACACCTTCTTCTGACCTCCGCGGCATTGCATGACATGGGTGCACAGACCTACATGCAGACAGTACATTCATACACATAGAAAATAAATTAATTAAAAAAATATTTTAAAAAAACCCCACTACAGTCTGACAGCTCTATTTACAGAAAAGCAGACAGACATGCAAACACTAATCTATTAAAGAGCAGAGTGTTGGCAGGTAGGATGGCATTAGCCTTTAATCCCAGCACTTGGGAAACAGAAGCAGGTGAGGCATTTGGATGCTACAGTCCAGTGATGTTTGAATAAAAACAGCTTGACTCTTTGCGCCCATTTTAAGGCCAAGAGTAGACTCAAACTGCTGAGAACCTGTTCTTCACAACTCTCTTGGAATTGTGCTTTAAACAAGGACTCACCTTTTGTCTCATTCAAACAGTATATCCAGTATGAAATGGGAAACTAAAGACAGACTCTTATCAGAAAAGAGTTTTCCCCTCTTCTGAGCCCTGCTAATTTAGAACATAAAATCACAAAGAGATGGTCTTGATTTCATCCCATCTATTGTTGGCAACACAAATGGGATGATTATCTCCTTCCAATGGGAAAAGCACTGTTTGCAGCACTTTGATATGTAAAACGTATACACAATCAAACCCTATCTTGGGTGGAGGACTAAGAAGGTCACAAGAGGAGCACAGGGCTCAGTGATCTTGTTTACATTATGCTGCAAGGTGAGGTAAAAGTAATTTGTCCAGAGAATGTTCATATGGTGAAAGTCATCACTACAGATAGGCCAATTTCGGTGAGTTCGAAGCATGCCTTGTCTACACGTGAGTTCTAGGCCCCCCAGGGCTACACAGTGAAAACTTGCTGAAAGAGAGAGAGAGTTGGAGCTGGGGAGATGGCTCAGTGGATAAGAGCACTGTTTGCTATTGCAAAGGACCTGGGATCCATTCCTAGACCTATATGGTAGCTAACAACCATCTCTAATTCAGTGCCAGGGAATAAAATGCCTCTTATTACTTCTGAGGGCATTGCACTACAGGGTGCACTTACACACACACACACACACGAAACAAAAATAAAACATTTAAAGAGAGAGAGAGAGAGAGAGAGAGAGAACAGATGATCTTATTAAAAGATCAATGGGGGGCTGGAGAGATGGCCTAGCGGTTAAGAGCGCCGACCACTCTTACAGAGGACCCGGGTTCGATCCCCAGCACCCACATGGCGGCCGAGAACCGTCTGAAACTGCAATTCCAGGAGAACTCCAGTTCCAAGGGAATCCGACACCCTCTTCTGACCTCCATGGCATTGCACGACACGGGTGCACAGACCTGCATGCAGACAGTACATTCATACACATACCGAAATAAATTTAAAAAATTAAAAAAAAATTAAAAAATAAAAATAAAAGATCAATGGTCAGTTGGGTGAGGTGGCATATGTCTTTAATCCCAGGACTCAGGAGGCAGAGGCAGGCTAGATGTCATAGCAAGTTCTAGGCCAGCCAGAGCTACATAGTGAGACCCTGTCTCAAAAAGAAAAAGAAAACAGATTCAGAAAGAAAGGAGGAAAATCGACAAAGATGTAACATTTATATAATTGCTATTTCTGAAAGCAAAGAATAACAAACAGAACCAATATGTAAAGGTGTGATAGAAAACATTTCAAAAACAGATGACTGGCAGTGTAGTTTGCTTCTCCATTGCTGCAACAAAACACTCTGACCAATACCAAATTGAGAAGGAAAGGGTTTCTTTTGCTCACATCTCCTAGGTCACAATTAATGACCTAGGAATCCCAAAGTCAGAACTCACGCATGGCAGGAACCTGAAGGCAGGAACTGAAGCACAGGCCATGGAATAATGCTGCTTACTGGTTTGCTCCTCTGGCCCAAGCTCAGCCTGAATTCTTAAACAAAACAGAACGACCTGCCCCAGGGTGGCACCGCCCACACTGGGCTGGGCCTTTGCACATCACTCAACAATCCAGAAAGTACTCCACAGACAAGGCCACAGGCCAGTCCAATGGAGGGAATTCCCCAACTGAGGCTCCCTCAACCCGGGTATGACAAGTTGACATTAAAGTTACCCAGCACACCAGCACAACTAGCCTGAAGCAAACATGAAAGGCAGTGTGGTAGGGAAGAAAAGCAGACTCCTGACTCAGAATGCTCAGTTGGGTAGAGGGTAATTGCTTCCATTGGATCAGCCTGTGGCAATGTCTATGCGGCATTTTCTTGATTGCTGAGTCATGTGGGAGGGCCCAGCTCACTGGGGGCAGTACCACCCCTGGCAGGTAGGCCTGTATGGTATAAGAAAGCAGGCTGAGCACAGGCCAGGAGAGCAACCCAGAGTGGGTAGCGTTTCCATGGCCTGTGCCTCAGCTCCTGCCACCTTAGCTTCCCTTGATGATGAACTGTACTGAAAATCAAATAAACTTGGCTGGGGGCGATGGTGCACACTTTTAATCCTAGCACTTGGGAAGCAGGGGCAGGTGGATCTCTGTGAGTTACAGGCCAGTCTGGTCTACATAGCAAGTTCTAGGGCAGCTGTTTCAAAAAGAAAAAAAAAAGAAAAGAAAAAAAATCAAACTTTTTTCACTCTACCAGTTTTGCAGTGTTTTCTCACAGCAGTTGCAAGCAAATTAGAACACCAGGATCATGGTGCATTGCTGCGACAGACCTGGTTGTGTTGTTTTGGGGAGGATTGTGGAAGTGTTTGGAACCTTGGACAGGAAAAGACACTGAGTGTGTAGAGCTTTGTGAGCTGTTGCTGTGGAGCTCGAAACAGTTACACTGAAGAGAAATGTGGATGATGGAGGCCTGGCTTGTGATATTTGGAGGGAAATATTCGAGACTGGTCTCCCTGTAGCCCCAGCTGTCCTGGAACTCACTCTGTAGACCAGGCTGGCCTTGAACTCACAAAGATCCACCTGCTTCTGCCTCCCGAGTGCTAGAATTAAAGGCGTACGCCACCACATCCGGCTCAAAGTCTTTCTTAATTAAAAGGGCTGTTTTTGGTGTTTTCAATAGAGAATCTGTGTTTCTGGTCAGCTGCAATTGAGAAGAGATCAGCACCATTTATGTGAAACCTTTACTTCGACAGTTAATGCTGGTTAGCTGGGGCTGAAAAATCAGCTGTGAGTAACGAGATACCAGCATATTTGTGACAAAGTCTTCTGGGAAGCATTTCCTCTGGGTCACCACATAGAAGCTGGGATTCAGAGGGGGCCCAAGGCTCCATCTCAAGGTGAAAGCAGGACTCAGTAAAGAGAGAGTCTCTATATGTACTGGTTTTGAAGGCATGAGGGGGTCATGGAGAGCAGCTGAGGCTTGACACTGTGAGAGACCAGGAAAGGCCATTGGTGAAGGGGCAGCCTCAATTTTGGTGAAGATCCACACGACTGGTGGGGATATGGAGAAATCTGAGGCTTTGACCCCTGAGAGTCCAGAAGAGGCAACTGAAGGTGCAGCCTCGGTTGCAGGTGAGATCCCCACATATTGGAGATGCCACGACCACCGAGGGCAGTGCAGGTGTGGAATGGAGCCAGGCTGAGCCTACCAAACAAGCTACGTGTGGTGTGGGTGGCAGGGCCAGAGAAGTGAAGCTGTCCAAGCCTTTCGGAGATGAAATCACAAATGAATCCCAGTGTCCAGTCTTGGGCTATGTTGCTGGACTTTGCTTAAGTGTGCCCAAATCTTCTCTTCTGAGATAAGACAGTACTTGTTTGGGATTTTATAGGATCCCACAGTTAAAAGACTTTTAATTAAGGGGGCTGGAGAGATGGCCTAGCGGTTGAGAGCGCCGACTGCTTTTGCTGAGGACCTGGGTTCGATTCCCAGCACCCACATGGCGGCTGAGAGCCATCTGTAACTCCAATTCCTGGAGAACTCAAGTTCCAGGGGAATCCGAGGCCCTCTTCTGACCTCCGCGGCATTGCACGACACGGGTGCGCAGACCGACATGCAGACAGTACCTTCATACACATACAAAAATAAATTAGTTAATTAATTTTAAAAAAACTTTTAATTAAGAAAGACTTTGAGCCAGGCGTGGTGGCACATGCCTTTAATTCTAGCACTCGGGAGGCAGAGGCAGGTGGATCTTTGTAAGTTCAAGGCCAGCCTGGTCTACAGAGTGAGTTTCAGGACAGCTGGGGCTACAGGGAGACCCTGTCTCGAAAAGACCAAAAAAAAAAAAAAAAATTGAAATTTTGAAGTATTTGAGTTTTCTTTAAGGACTTTGAGACTTTTTAAAAATTTTTATTTTTTTTTATGTGTATGAATGTACTGTCTGCACGCAGGTTGGTGCACCCCTGTTGTGCAAAGCCCCAGAGGTCAGAAGAGGGTGTCGGATTCCCCTGGAACTGGAGTTAAAGACGGTTCTCAGCCACCATGTGGGTGCTGGGGATCGATCCCGGGTCCTCTGCAAGAGCAGTTGGCGCTCTTAACTGCTACGCCATCTGTCCAGCCCTGACTGTGAGACTTTTAAAGTTGCACTATTGCATGTGTAATATTGTTATCCTATATTGTGAATAAGAAATGGAAAGGTTGTGGTTTAATAGTAACATGTTTGTGTGTCAGGTGGCATGAGGTCAATTGTGCTGGGTAGCTTCAGTCATCAACTTGACACGCCTGGGAAGAGGGAACCTCAATTGGGGAATTGATTCCATTTAATTGGCCTGTAGCAATGTCTGCGAGATATTTTCTTGATTGATGAATAATGTAGGAGGGCCCAGTGCACAGCAGGCAGTGTTACCCTGGGCAGGCTCTGTACTGTGTAAGAAAGCAGGCTGAACACAGGCCAGGAAAGCAACCCAGTAAGCAGTCCTCCATGGACTGTGCTTCAGCTCCTGTCTCCAGGTTCCTGCCTTGAGTTCCTGCCCTGATTTCCCTGGATGATGAACTGTGATGTAAGCCAAATAAACCCTTTCCTCCCCAAGTTGGCTTTGCTCAGAGTGTTTTGTAACAGCAATTGCAAACAAACTAGAAGAGACACAAAGGGAGCTCTAAGTTGAAAATAGTAGACTTTTTCTGGGCATGGTGGTGCATACCTTTAATTCTAGTACTTGGAAGGCAGGCAAATCTTTGTGAGCTCAAGGTCAGCCTCCATAGTGAGTTCCAGGCCAACTGTGGCTATAGGGAGACCCTGTCTCAAAAGACCAAAAAGGCACTAGACTTCAATCAGATTGTTCAAAATCATAACCACTCCATAGTCTAAGTGGAAATTTGAAAGGCACAGCCACATATAACGCCCCACCACCTACTAACTATCACATCCCTAAAAACCTACTCAGTCCTCACCAGAGTGGGGACTTCAGCTTGCAGGATCTACTTTAACAATACTGGGATTTCAACTATCAATGAACCTGTCTCCACCCATAAGAAGTCTGGCAGAGGAAAGCCAAACCTAGCACCAACCTATCTTCCAGCTTCATAGCTGAGGCTCACCCAAAGCCACACCCCCAAAATAAGACATCCAGGAAACTGGGTGCTAGTGAAGCAAGCGCGTCCCCTCTGCTCTTACCCGCCCCATCATCCCCCAGTGCCCAGTTTGTCCCTGGACCGGCCCTGCAGGACCCTCATCTCCCTGCAGGACCTTTGTCTACATGCAGGGTAGGTCCACGGAGCAGCGACACTCACCAGCGCCACCAAAGAACAAGGGGCAGCTCCAGCCACAAGCTAGGGATCGCCCCCCAGGAGGCGCTGAGACTACAGTACCCAGAGTCCTTCTAGGCGGCGACGACTGCACCCAGCATGCCCTGCGCCACCAGCAGGGCACTGGTCGGCTCAGCTCCTGCTGGCCCTGTTCTGGTTGGTTTCTTTGTCACAGCGTTTGCTCATCTGGAAATTAGCTACGGAACATCTGGACTCCCTCACCTTTTATAAAACGTAGTCAACTTACTCAGCCTGATGCTGGCTCTTGACTCCTCTATGTAAGGGACTACACTCCCCAGTGACTCAGTAGATGACTTCCTCATCTGGTGCCATCTGTTATTTCCACATTCTGGCCAGCAGAAACGGAGCCCCAGAGACACTACTTTTTGGTTACTGAGCGCAGGAACCAAATTCTTTGGGAGCATCTTCTCCATTATTTGCTCACACCTGACCAGGAAGAGTGGAGAGGGAATCTGGCACTGCGGAAAAACAAGCTTGGTCTATCACTCAGGGGTGTCCATGGGCTCCCAAGATTGTTGATTGTTTTCATAGCTTGCAGGCAAAACTCAGTAAGACCATGGGGCTCCTCCCCTCCTCAAAACCAGGAACTCAATCCCTGAGAAGTTACCACTTTAGACACAGTTACCAAAAGGTCTAAGCTAAAGCCGAAGTTGTGTACAATGAATTTCATGAACTCTTTTTTTTTTTTTTTTTACTGAATACCGAAATCCAGAGAATTTTGTGAACTCTTGTAGGGAGTTGCTCAAATAGCATTTATTTGAGCTTTCGTTAAGTTGATGACAAACAGATCCTTGTACACTTTCACATTATAAAGTGTGTGTGTTTCTATACTTTTCCCTTTTGCTATACCAAAGCCAAGGACAGGAGCAGCGAGGGAGACTCAGATATCTACGGGTGTGATGCTTTGAATGGGAATATCTCCCAACAGGCTCCATGTATTTGGACACTTTGTTTTGGGAGGTTTAGCAGGTACAGCCATGCTGGAGGAAGCACATCATGGGGTAGGATTTGAGAGTGTATATATAGCCTTGCCCGGTCCACCTTGCTCTTTCCACATCCTGTGCCAGCTTGAAGATGTGAGCACTCAGCTTTCTGCTCAGCCTTCCTCCTGCCATGCCTCCTACCAAGATGGACTCATCTTTCTGGAATCATAAGCACAATAAACTCTTTTTGTCTATAAACAGCTTTGGTCATGGTGTTTTTAACTAATACAACTGATTATTTATAAGGCCAAAATACTTTGGTCACATGCCCAATTTCCTAATGATATTAAGGATTTACCCAGGAAAATCCCTCCCCCCACACACAAATAGTTTCAGAAATAAAGCTCTTCATGAAGCAACTCTGCTTGGAAGGAAGGGAGAGTGTCTCCATGTTACTGGGGTATGTTCCAGGGCCTCTGGTTGAAATCAGTGACTGGCACAGTGATATCTCTGCTGACCTGGGATGATTTTAGAGGGGTCCAAATTTCTGGACTGTGATTCCTTTGAATGGAGGCCACTGTCCCACCATGTCCCCTGGGGAACTCAGAGATTTTCAGAGCACAAAGAATGTTTCACTCATTGAGCTTGGTTATGGTGCTTTGATGCAGTTGGAAAAAAGTGACGGCATGGAATAGCCGAGAAGATAGGCCTGAAGGACAAAAGAAAGCCTGTGCTAGAGTTTCGCGAACTCACCCCCGCCCATCGAGCAAGGAAGGCTAGTTTCACTTCTTTACTTCTGAGTACTAACATGATAATTAGGGACTATGCTAGGAAGGGAAGGGATTGAATCAATTAGGGACTTGTAAATTAAGCCTCCTAAAAGGACCAATTAGGAAGGGACACATACCCCAGTAGGGAAGCCAGCACGGCTTATAAACCTCTGTGAACCTGCAATAAAGTGAGCTTGAGCTGTAACACCCTGACTCGGCTCCCTGCCATGGTTGCTTTCGGTTCAGCAGCGCACTTACTCTCCCCAGCCCCACTCCGTCGCGGGCCGACAGAGTGAAGATCTTTGGCGGCGAGGAAGCTGGAGAGGGTGGTCTTTGCCAACCACCTCTCTACGACCCCCGCAAACAAGGACTAAGAACAGAAATTCAAAAGCATCTCAAGGTTGAATCACTCATGAGAGTGGGCTTCTGGGAACAAGTTTGGGGTGTTTGGACAGGAAGTACCCAGGATGGTCCCTGTGTCAGGGAAGTGACAAGCTCTGAGGGTCATATGTCTGAGTGACCCTGTTTCTCCATTTCCTTCGCAGATGCAATACAAGTACCCCAAAGGAGAACAAGAGAGGCCAGAAAGCATTTGACATGGCTCTGGAAGTTGGGCATGACCTTACCACTTCACTCTTTGCCACCAAGGTATATAGGACCAACTCAACCCAGCAACCAAAGCCTGAATGACAGATCTGAGGTACCCCATAAGAATTCATGCAGGGGCTGGAGATATGGCCTAGCGGTTAAGAGCACCAACCACTCTTACAGAGGACCCGGGTTCGATCCCCAGCACCCACATGGTGGCCGAGAACCGTCCGGAACTCCAATTCCAGGAGAACTCCAGTTCCAGGGGAATCCGATGTCCTCTTCTGACCTCCATGGCATTGCACGACACGGGTGCACAGACCTGCACGCAGACAGTACATTCATACACATACAGAAATAAATAAAATAAAATAAATTAAAAAAAAGAATTCATTCAGAAGCTGGGCATGGTGGCACACGCCTTTAATCCCAGCACTCAGGAGGCAGAGGTAGGTGGATGTCTGTGAGTTCAAGGCCAGCCTGGTCTACAGAGTGAGCTCCAGGCCAGCTGAGAGTAAAGGGAGACCCTGTCTCAGAAAAAAAATTAAAAAAAAGAATTCATTCAAAGAGACCACTCAGCTATGGCTGTATTTTGTTTGTTTATTTGTTTGTTTTTGGAATATGTATTTAGGTATAGGAATTAAGATTGAAAGACACTAAAATTTTTTGTTGCTTTTTTCTTCTTTTTTGTATAAAATATTGAAGCCAGGGCTTAGCACGCCCTAGGCAAGCTCTCTAACACTGTGTTGTATTTCCCCCTTCTCTTTTTGAGATAGTATCTCATTGAATTGTTCAGTCTGATTTTTAACTCATTCTGTACCATAGGCATGCCACCTATGCTTGAGACAGAAGGTGCATTTAACCACAGCCTTAACAGTCAGTGAACTGTCTCCTACAACTAAGAAAAGTGCCTTACTGTTTTTAATCTGCATTTTAGTCCACTCTGGACCTTTCCACAGCTAGGTCTCTGGATCTACTGTGGGAACTCAGGAGAAGCTATAGATTTTCTTGGTTCCTATCTTAGGCAGCATGTAGTATGTCTATTAGTTCTAGTTTGTCCTAAGTGAAGAGCCGAAATCATATCTAAAAAATGAGTTCTAGGGTCTGGAGAGATGGATTAGTGGATAAGAGCACTGATTGGCCTTGAAGAGGACCTGGGTTCAATTCCCAGCATGGTGGCTAACAACCTTGTGAAACTCCAGCTGGATGGGCTCAGATGCCCTCTTCTGACCTCCAAGAGCACTGTACAATGTGGGTGTACCACGTACTTGCAGGCAGTACACTTATACACATAAAACACAAATAAATAAAAGATGCCCTCACAATCCAGTCTTTTACACACAGGCCAACATTAATGAATACAACCCTACATAAATTTGAATTTTAGGTCTTGTTTCTTGACCACTTGGAGGGAAACTTGAAAAGGACTTGTGCTCTCCCAGAAAAATCTATGAAACATCATTCACCTGAGGCATTAAAAAAAATCTAGGGGCTGGAGAGATGGCCTAGCAGTTAAGAGCACCAACTGCTCTTGCAGAGGACCCGGGTTCGATCCCCAGCACCCATATGGCGGCTAAGAACCGTCTGTAACTCCAATTCCAAGAAAACTCCAGTTCCAGGGGAATCTGACACCCTCTTCTGACCTCCGCAGCATTGCATGCGTGCACAAACCTACATGTAGACAGTACATTCATACACATACAAAAATGAATAAAATTAAAATAAAAAAATAAAAAATAAATTACTGCAGTTTTATATGGTTTGAAGGTGTTCATCTTCCAAGTCTGGTCTTCTTGAAATGGTCCTCTGTTTTTACAAACTTAGTGTATCTGACAGTATTCTCAGACTGCTCCATCCTGCCTTGCTTCTCACAGATTGATATCACAGACCCTCTCGCATAAGTACATAGTAACATTTCAGTTATCACAGCATATTTATGAATGCCCCTTAATCAGTTCCCCTACTGAATTCATAGCTAAAATTAGAAATTATTATTCTACTGAATAATTAATATCAATTAAATAAAAGAATATTATGTCATATCCTTGGTTCAGTGTTGAACATTAGATATGCATTTTTAGTTTGCAAGTTCTCAGATAAAGCAACATCTTTACCTTGTTCTGATAATAAGTATTTCACCTAGGATGGACATTAGACTTGTGGAAAGAGGATTATTGAGGTAGACAGAGTTCCATCCCTACACACACAGACACACAGACACAGACACACAGAAACACACACACACACACACACACACACACACACAGGAGATGGTGTCACTGTTCACCCCAGGAATCTGGATCAGCCTTGTGGGTTTGCTTGATCAAGAACACAGCAGAAATGGTATACAGAGCTTATGAGGCTAGTTCTTAGGAAGCTCTAGACCTAGTCTTTAGCTCCTGCTGCTTTGCTGTGAGAACTTCAAATCATATGGAGAGGCCTTATGGAGGCTTCATGGTATCAGAGAGCCTGAGCCTTCAGCAGTGAACACCAGCTCCAGCCACATCCTGTCAGGCCCTCAATCCAGATGACTGAAGACCCAGCCCACATCTGAAACCGTGTGAGGAACCTCAAGTGCAAAGCATTTAGCTAAGCTGAGTCAGCCTATGGAATGGTGACCAATGATAAGTGAGATAAGCCCCGAACTGTAGGAGTGTTTGTTGCACAGTGGTGCCTCACTGACACACCTTTATAATGGTGGGCTGCCTTTTCTGTGACCCAATGAGGAAAGGTCAAATATGTCTATACAAAATAAATTTTGCTGGGCATGGTGGCACAGGCCTTTAATTCTAGCACTCAGGAGGCCGAGCAGGCATATCTCAGTGAATTCAAGGTCAGCCTTGCCTACATAGTGAGTTCCAGGATAGCTGGGGCTACAGGGAGACCCTATCTCAAAAAGAACAACAATAACACAAATTAAATAAGTAAAATAAATTTCACAAGGCAACTCATGCCATTAAAACAAAACAAGGGGCTGGAGAGATGGCCTAGCGGTTGAGAGCGCCGACTGCTCTTGCAGAGGACCCAGGTTCGATCCCCAGCACCCACATGGCGGCTGAGAACTGTCTTTAACTCCAGTTCCAGGGGAATTCGACACCCTCTTCTGACCTCCAGGGCATTGCATGACACAGGTGCACAGACCTACATGCAGACAGTACATTCATACACATACAAAAAAAAAAAGCCAGGTATGGTGGCGCACGCCTTTAATCCTAGCACTTGGGAGGCAGAGGCAGGCGGATCTTTGTGAGTTCAAATCCAGCCTGGTCTACAGAGTGAGTTCCAGGACAGCTGGGGCTACAGGGAGACCCTGTCTCAAAAAGACAAAAAAAAAAAAAAAGAAAAGAAACTGTCTTGAAACAGTAACTTCCCATTTCCTTCTCATCCTTATGGGAAAGACCATTTTACTTTCTGGACCCACATAATTTGCTGCCTAAATATATGTGGCTGAGATAAGGGGAATCATACAGTACTTGGCTTGTTTCAATTAGAGAATCTTTAAGACTCATCCACATAGCAGTATAGCACCTTTCGTTCCTTCTTAAAACTAAGCACTATTTCAGAGTATGTTTATACAATATAAACTGACAAATATAGCTTCCAGCTATTGTGAATAACTACCATACATATTGTTGTATGGATATTTGTGTGAGTTTACTGCAGTTCTTTTGAAAGTGGAGTTAACTGGATCAAACAGCAATTCTATGTCCAAATTTTTCCAAAGATATATTCTTTTCCCATAGCAGCCGTTTAAGTTTCTTTCCATTAAAATGTACAAGGCTTCCAATTTCTCTACATCCTCCACAACACTTATTGCTGCTGTGTGTGCATGGTTTATGTATGTGTTTGTATGTGTACTCTTTTTCTTCCAGTGGTCTGTCACAACAGAGCTGGTCATGATGGCACAAGCCTTTAATCCCAGCACTCCAGAGACTGAGCCAGGCGGGTGTCTGTGAGTTCAAGGCAAGCCTGGTATACATAGCAACTTCCAGGCCAGCTGGGGCTATAGGGAGACCCTGTCTCAAAAAGACTAAAAAAAAATTTGAAATAATCTTTATAATATAATCAACTTAATTATAATCCTATCTACTTTCTATAAGGTTTTTTTTATTCTTTTACTCTATACTAATTCATTTTTTTAAAAAACCCTTGGTATTTTTTTGGCATCAGATACCCCTGGAACTGGAGTTAAAGACAGCTCTCAGCCACCATGTGGGTGCTGGGGATCGAACCCGGGTCCTCTGCAAGAACAGTCGGCGCTCTTAACCACTAGGCCATCTTTCCAGCCCGATACTAATTCATTTTTTTTAATTAGTTTTTATTGATGCTTTGTGCATTTCATACATTTTTTCCAATTCAGGTCAGGCTTATTTCCCTTTCCCCCCCCTCCACCCCATCCCAGGTCATGCATTCTGCCATAACTGTCCTGCATCTTTCTCTCAGTTTTTTTTTTTTTTCATTTTTAGCTATAAGTGATAATCCATGAGTACAAGCATCCTTCATGCAAAACCTATCTGCAGGCTGTTGTGCCCAAACACCTACAGCCCCACCATCCAGTGGGGGGTGACAGGTTGTTTGTTCAATCAAGTTGATCAAATGAGTGTCCAGACTACATTGCTGTGTTTCAACCACTTCACCCCATCGCAGCCTTACATTCTTACCACAGCCCCCTCTTCCGCAGGTTTGTTCCCTAGGCTTAGAAAAGGGGCACGGTGGAGGAGATGGTAAACAGGCCACTCTCTCTGGAGCTGTTGATTGGACTCTGGTCACTCTGGCATGTTCCTTTCTGGGCGAGAGAGTTTGTCCAGGAATAACCTTTCGATCCTGACCGGAGCGCGGTCCCTCTGGCCTAATTCATTTTTTTACTTTCCTTTGCCAAATGAACAACAACAATAAAAATATGTACTTCATATCTATTAAATTAAAATATATCTCATATCTAAAACATCTCACTTCTATTAAATGAAAATTCGTGGGCTAGAGAGATGGCCTAGCAGATAAGAGCACCAACTGCTCTTGCAGAGGACCGGGGTTCGATCCCCAGAACCCAAATGGCGGCTGAGAACCATCTTTAACTCCAGTTCCAGGGGAATCCGACACCCTCTTCTGATGCACGCATTGCATGACACATGACATGGGTGCACAAGCCTACATACAGACAGTACATTCATACACATACCAAATAATAAATAACATAAAAAAATAGAAAAGAAAAGAAAAAACCCGGGAGCATATATTCAAATGCAAACATCTATATGAACTATCTTAAATATCCTAATGTAATAAAGCTGTGTAAAGAGCACATTAGTCTTGTTTTCCGAAGTTAAACCATGGATGGGGTTTAAGACTAGGTAATTTGTTTAAAGATATGTATGTAGACATGGGGCGTGGTGATGCACGTGGCCTATTAATCCTAGACAACTCGGGAGTGGGCAGCGTAGGCGGAATCTTTGTGAGTTCAAGGCCAGGCCGGTTCAAAAGAGTGAGTTCACAGGACAGCTGGGCTTACAGGGAGACACTGTCTCGAAAGACAACCAAAAAAGAGAAAGAAAAAAAAAAAAGATATGTCAATTGTAACTGGCACTTTGAAGTTATTTTTGTTAAAAAAGCATTTGCCTTTTCATCTAGGGCTGAGGCATCTAAAAGATAAAATTGTTTGGGCATTTTGTATTTACTTTCACTTGGGTCGCCATCTGCTGTCCTTTTGTTTAGTAAATCATTTAACAATACTTGGCACAGAGCTATATTTCAGTAGCATTAAGCAGATGATCCAGGTAGTGGGCCACACCTATAAAATCCCACAACTTGGAGGCAAAGGGGAGCAGATCTTTGTGAGACAGGATTCCAGGCCACAGGTGGTCTACTGGGATGCGAGTTCCATGCCAGCTGGGACGTACCATGACAACCCTGTCTCAAAAAAGAAAAACAAACATTAAAGCAGAGAGAGATGAACAATTATCTCAAATATAGTATAATTAAAATGTAATATCAGTAAAATGTAAGCAATAAATTTTTTTTTTTTTTGGTCGTTTTCGAGTACAGGTCTCGTACCTCGCTGCTGGTAGATTGTCAACTGGGAACTGTCTCCTTTAGGCTGGCCTCCTTGACTCACAAAAGGAGTCCGCCTGCCTCTCGCGCCGTAACCAGAGTGCTAGGATGTAAAAGGCGTTGGGAAGTTTTGCCACCATGCCCAGACCTTAAATTTTAAGAAATGCTTAATATTAAGATGTCTATTTAAGTGCCTGAAGTAGGGTATTCATAAATGACCATTTTTTTTTTAAATGTTGAGAGCATGTTTTTTAGGCCTAGGTTTGGCAAAGATATCCATCTTCTCAAACCTGTTGGTTGGCTTTAAAGAACAAGCAGTAATCAAAAATGTCCTAAGATGTTTATATTTATAAATACATAACATACATACAAAATACATATAAAAGCAGAGATGAATGATCTTTGCAGAGAGCATGTTAGAGAACCAGAATTGATACAAGGATCAAAGAGATAACACCTTGACCAGACTGTAAAACTTGTTATATCTTGTCTTACAAACATTCTTTAAACATGTAAACTTAAACACTCATGTTAAGTTCTAGATTTGAAAAATCTAGGCCAAGCATGGTGGCGCACGCCTTTAATCCTAGCACTTGGGAGGTAGAGGCAGACGATCTTTGTGAGTTCAAGGCCAGCCTGGTCTACAGAGAGAGTTCCGGGACAGCTGGGGGACTACAGGGAAACCCTGTCTCGAAAAACTAAAAAAAAAAAAAAAAAAAAAAAAAAAAAAAAAAAAAAAAAAAAAAGAAAAATCTAGACCCATTCCTCATTTCTACTTGTTTTGTGAAAATGCTCACATTGATATAATATCTTTAACTGGCATGTGGCCAAACTGACTTAGTCTGTGGTAGCTGGGACCTCTTCCTTTTAGTTTTACTGTGAGCCAGAAGAAGTTGGGATAATTTAATACCATCAGCTTACATGAGTGCTTACATACAAGCCAAACTGATACAAAGTAAAAGATTTGTTATTTAAACATAAGCTTATGTACACAGTTCATTCACATGCAGTCATATGTAACAGATTTTTGGCAACCAAAATCTTTTTTTATTTTATTTACTTATTTTTATTATTTTTTTGTGTGTGTATGAGTGTACTGTCTGCTTGTAGGTTTGTGCACCCATGTTGTGCAATGTCTCGGAGGTCAGAAGAGGGTGTCAGATTCCCCTGGAACTGGAGTTCTCCTGGAATTGGAGTTACAGAAGGTTCTCAGCCGGGCGTGGGAGGCAGAGGCAGGCAGATCTACAGACGGTTCTCAGCCGCCGTGTGGGTGCTGGGGATCAAACCCAGGTCCTCCGCAAGAGCAGTCAGTGCTCTCAACTGCTAGGCCATCTCTCCGCCCCCTATACTTTGTTCGTTATGAATAGGAAACTTAAATACAAAGATCTTTAGAAAACACATATCCAGGTTTTACATGTAGTCAAGCTTTTTGTTTTGTTTAGTTTTGTTTTATTTTTGTCTTTTTGAGACAGGGTCTCCCTGTAGCCTCAGCTGGCCTGGAGCTCACTGTGTAGACCAGAGTGGCTTTGAACTCACAGAGATCCACTGTCTCACCCTCCCAAGTGCTGGGATTACAGGCGTGTGCTACCACACCCAGCCCACATGTAGTCTAGCTTTAATAAAACCTTATATTAAATAGTTTTATGTTGAGAATGTTTTCTAAAGAGAAATGATCATAACTTCTGACTATTACACAACTGAAATAAAAAATTTTAATATTAATTTAATTAGAACAACTGTTTTGGAAGGAAATCAAAATCTATGGATATAACTTTAGATTTTATAGCTTACTGTAACATTTATCTTATGATTTTAATGAATGCCATTTTTCAGCACTTAAAGGTTGTATTAAACATTTAATAGACTCAAAATACTGTTTAATCAGTGTTTCAATGTTTAGAATACTCAAGTTTATAAGGCAGTATGTATTTATCAGGCCTGTTAATACATTAGCAAAATACATTTATAAACCTGCACATTTGCATTTTAGTCTGGAATGCCAAATAAAAATAATATTTTTTTGTCCACAGCAAAAATAATGGGAAAAGAAAAAAACAGAAGTGGACATGGGTCAAAATTGTCTTGACACAAACAGTATATACTATTATCGGGGCTGGAGAGATCACTCAGCGGTTAAGAGCATCGACTGCTCTTGCAGAGGACCTGGGTTCAATTCCCAGCACCCACATGGCCATGGCGGCTAAGAGCCATTTTTAACTCCAGTTCCAGGGGAATCCGACACCCTCTTCTGACCTCCTCGGCATTGCATGACACGGATACACCAACCTGCATGCAGATAGTACACTCATACACATAGATGGCCTAGCGGTTAAGAGCGCCAACCGCTCTTACAGAGGACCCGGGTTCCATCCCCAGCACCCACATGGTGGCCAAGAACCGTCCGAAACTCCAATTCCAGGAGAACTCCAGTTCCAGGGGAATCCGACACCCTCTTCTGACCATGGCATTACACGACATGGGTGCACAAACCTGCATGCAGACAGTACATTCATACACATACAGAAATAAATAAAATTAAAATAAATAAATAAATATATAAAAAAGTAAACTATTATCATTGACACAATTACATTAAATCTAGGTGCCCCTAACAGTAGGAGAAGACTATATCTCTGTTAAAAAAAGGCTTAGTGACCTGAAACAAATGGTGAAGCCTGTCCTGTAGACTTAAGATAATAACTCTTTACATTTTTAAGAGTTAAATAACTGGAGGATGTTATAAATAAAATTGAAGATCCAGGAAAATCTATCAATACCTCACAAAGGACTCATAGACAAAGCAAAAGTCACTTGACAAGGCAGATGGATGCATCGCATAGCCAGTCAGATCTAGTCAGTACATTCATACACATACAAAAATAAATAAAAATTAAAAAAATTAAAAAAAAAGAATCTCCTTAAAGGGAGAAAAACTCTATTGACCCAGGTAGATTCAGAAAGACACCACAGCCTTCCCAAAACAAAAGTCTTACATGGTATGGTAAGATTAAAAGATTAGAATTCCTGGTCATATTCCAAGTTCGAAGTTTTACGGCTTTTGAAAGAGAAGACAAATATTTAATGCTGTTACAAAGGAAGATGCCTTTACATATGAAACCAGCAGAGTTCCCCTCACCTAAGTTATTAGCATAACACACATCAGAGGGGACAGGATAAACAGGAAAGACTTCAGGTTAACTGACTGAAACAGTGAACTTCTGCTCAAAACAGTCAACTTCCTCATGGAGAATATTGAGAAAGACTGAGAAAGAGATGAAAAGCATGTTTGGCAGAATGCATGAGCTCTGGCAGGGTGGGGGAATGGGCAGGAACACGGGTCTAGATTTGTTAAAAAAATAAAAATAAATATATGTGAAAAAAAAAAAGAGAGACCCTGTCTCAAAAAAAAAAAAAAAAAAGACTTCAGGTTAAGAATAAATAAAGTTTGAAAGCAGTTACTCCAAATGGGTTGCAGTTATCTCATTTTGCCTCAGGCAAGAGACCAGACCGGCTTAGGGCATTTTAGGGATCAGCTCTTTTTTTATATACCCCAGAAAAAGCCACATGCTATTGTATCTGACCCAGGAACTTAACTATGGATGAGCCTAGGAGAATTCTCAGTGGATCTTTGGTCAGAGAAAATAGAAGCAAAGGAAAGCAGAGTGCCTTGCTAGCAGGGTAAACCATACAGGTGCAGATGGGAAACTCACCAACAATGCAGCAGAATGGAGCTCACCAGGAGTGCCCAGAGACTTGAGGACTGACTGAGGTAGCTGCCAGGCAGTCATCACCAGGAGCTTGAGGAGCCACAGCAGGTTTCCTATGCTTTCTAGACTTCTGTTGAAGCCAAACCAGGATTCCTGGCTTCAACTACTGAAGGGAATTCAAAGAACAGCTAAGTATAATGGAAATAGAAAACCACATTGGATGGTTGCTAAAAGATCTTGCCTTGCAACAGTAATTAATAACTTAGGAGCAGAAAAAGCTGTGAGACAGGACCTAGAAATGGAGGAGTCTTGCCCTCCACCCCCATTCTACCCAGTTACCCAGTATAGAAGTCTTTGCTTCCCAAAGCTGCCTCGTTCCTGTTGTAATGAAGTAACCCACCAGAAGACTACTCAGACACAAAATAATGCCAAAAGACTATACTGAGCCTTTGGTCCCAAGTCCAGTCCAAGCTTTTATAATGAAAAAAACACATCCTTGTTAGCCCAGGGGTGAAAAGTTTAAGTTCCCAAGCTAGGGGTGGAAAGCCCCCCCTAACAATTTCTGTTCTGGAAGAACAAGCCAAGCAGAAAATACAGAAGCCATAAATCGGCAGTTAGCAGAAACAACCAGGTTGACCTGTAATCAAACCCACATCCTGGTGCAGCTGGGTAAAACTGTTCTATTCCCATACTTTAACTGTTTATATATTGTCAACTATGGGGTTTCACTGGGGCTTGCTTGTAATATGGCATAGTCATGGTCAGTCTTGAGGTGCCCCAACAACATACCGTAACTTTTATGACCACAGGTAACAACCTGTTGTAAAACACTTAATGTTTGCATGTGTGTGTATATGTGTATATATAAAGTACTGTTGGCTGTTAAAATTTCTTTTATATAAACTTAAAGAATATTGAAGACCAATCAGACCATTAATGGACATGGTGCAACTTTCATAATAAAAATAATACTATGAAGTAAGACCAAAACTGGTGTCGTCATTGAAATTAATTATTTTCAGTATGTTCATATTTTAATTTAAAATGAAAAATGTGTTCCTAAACTGTTAGGCTCAATCCACCACACTCACAGAAGAAAGGTGCTGGGGGGCTACAAATAGTTGTAGATATAAGTTTAATCGAGGGTTAGTTACAAGCAAGCAGAAAAGAAGCCACAACAACCAACAACTCAGACAGAATAGATAGAGCAGATGACGCATCGGACCGAGCACACTCCCATGGGACTGGAGGGCAGCGGCCTCAAGACCCAATTTCCCTTAGCTTTTATTCCCAGTTAGGGGGTTTTCCATCATGGTCATGGTGACTCCTCCTCTGGATTGATGGGATCTTGGTTACAGATCAATCAGTTTTTTATTATATGTACCCACCTGCTCTGGACTCTTTGTTCTATTGTTTTACCTGGTTTGGACCTTCCGTTCTCATAAAGTATTTAACTGAATGCTTTTTGGCAGAAGTTAAATCACTCTACTAATAAAGGATTGATTTATCTATGCCATTGCTTTGTTTGTTGTTTTTTTTAAACTCTGGGGTGAACTCTAGGCCAAGATGGAGCTGACCAAGCTAAAATCGAGTCAGCTTGGTCCTCACATTCCCCCCTTTTAGTAGTTTATAGAGACAAATCCTTAGTCTCCTTCCTCAGTTTCCATTGCTGGGAGGGGGTCGTACTGGACCCTTAGAACCATCAATTGTACAGCCTTGATTCTTTGTTGAACAAATTGAACTAATTTGTTAATAATTCATGGTCCAAAGAGGAATAAAAGCAAGAGAATGGCCAGGGGCCCTGGTACTGCAGATATAAGGGAGGTGAGCCATGGTGAATTATGGAAGAAGGACTCAAACCAACTTTGTCTTTGTTCCTGTTCTCTTTTTCTTTGATTTAAACTTTCTCTAACCTTTGCCATGGAATCTTTTACAATTCCAGACTGGTCTGCATAAAAACAACATTCTTCTCCTAAGACAACACATAGTCCTCCTTGTTGCATAAACAATAAGTCTAACCCCCTTCTATTTTGTAGAACTACTTCTGATAATGAAGTCAGTGATTCCTGGAGGTGAGTTATAGAAGTTTCTATCCACTCTATATTTATGTCTATAGCAGCTCTCAGGTTACTATAGTGAGAGCTCTGGGTGACTAGAGAGGCTATACCAGTTCCAGTACCCACTATTCCTATTCCCATAAGCAGGGCTAGGGTGGTGGTAGAGACAGGCTCCCTTTTAGCTCTGCCCAGCATTGGTTCCTTATTTAGATTGTAAACTTCATAGATATCCTCCTCTTGATGGTACAATATTCGAGGGAGGAGGTGAACTAAAATGCAAAAGCCTGTTTGGTTCAGGATGTGTCCATGGGCACAAGCAGTCAGCCCATTAGTACAAGCCCACCATCCCTGGGGTGGAGTCATAATATTTATCTAATTTGAGTGTTGGACTAATAGTGTCAACCATTTTTTGATATTTTTTAGGGACATGTCCTATGCAGGCCCCTTGTCCTTGTACATTCTGGAGGGTTAGTCCATTTAGTTTATTCTGCCACCTGCATTTAGTAGGTGCATCTTCTACTGTATAGTTAGTACTGTTAAAGCCGACTGCCTCATAATAAGGGGGTCTTACATCATAGCATAGCCAGCAATTTTGGGTGATGTTTGGGTCTGAAGCATTTAACAAGTTGTAACTAGCTGACATAAGGTCCCATAATGAATCTGACCCAGAGTTAAGAATTTCCTTAGTGGCAGCAGGCAGGAGTTGGCCTCTGGGCTTAGTGGGTATAGGGGCCTTAATCATTTCCTTTGTAGGGGCTGGATGATTTAGAACTTGGTTAGGCCCTACTGAAAGTTTGCTTACAGATTGTATAAATAGTTGCACCATTATAAGGGTCCCTGGGTCTGACCAATATCTATCTACCTTTTGCTCTAATTCCCCATATTTTTCCAGCTGTCCATACCTTATTTTTTCCTTGTTGAGTAAATCTAATTTTAGATTTTACTTTTGGGGGTAGTCCCTGACTGGGTTTACTCATTCTGAGTGGATGATTTAAAGATATTGATATCAAGTCCCCTCCTTTTGTTTCCCACCAGGTAAATCCAGTAGTTTCACATCCCCAGAAGTGGCAGAAATAATCTGCAGCATTACCACACCCGTGTTTGTCTTGGGGACAGGCATAAAAATAAGTAAAGGCATCACAATCACCAGGGCCTGTGATTATCGCAGTTAGGTCACAAAGGGAAAACGTAAGATCAGGCCACCACCTATCAAGGGTGCCACCTTGGAAGTTGAGTGGAGAATTTTCCCAGTGCTTACATCCTTAACAACCCAAGTCAAGTTTAGAGGGTGTGCTGGATAGCTTTAGTGTCAACTTGACACACCTGGGTTGAGGGAGTCTCAATTGGGGGAATTGGCTCCACTGGATTGGCCTGTGGCCACATCTGTGGAGTATTGTCTGATTGTCGAGCAGTGTGGGAGGGCTCAGCCCACAATGAGTGGTGCCACCCTGGGCAGGTTGTTGTGTATGGTATAAGAAGGCAGGCTGTGCATGAGCCAGGAGGGCAAGCCAGTGAGCATTTCTCCATGGCCTGTGCTTCAGCTCCTGCCTCCAGGTTCCTGCCCTGAGTTCCTGTCTTGGGCTCCCTGAGTGATGAACTGTGACCCAGGAGATGTAAGCTTAATAAACACTTTCCTCCCCAAGTTAGTGTCGGTCAGAGTATTTTGTCACAGCAATTGAAGACAAACTACAACAGAGGGGCATGTGGATTTTTCCCTTGATACCCATTTCCAATCCCATTTAAGACAAGGAAGATAACACAAACATAAATCCAAACAAACCCACCCCTCAGACCCTGCTGAGTCTTATTTTTAGTGGGTTTTTGTTGTCCCTTTTGACTCTCCATTGTGTAGTTGTCTCCTGTTCGCCAACCGCTAATTTGAGGTGTGAATAATGTATCCAAGGTTTAAGTCCATCCACCTTCACAGCCATAGGTGTGGTGAGGATCACAGTGAATGGTCCCTTCCACCGGGGCTCTAGGGTCTCTTTATGATGTCTCTTTAACCAGACAGGGTCTCCTGGCTGAAAGGGGTGAGGGTCCATTGGAGGCAGGCTGTGGATGTGCTGGATCAGTGGGAACAGGTGGTCTTGATCCCTCTGAAGGGCCTGTAAGGACTTCAAGACATCTTGGTTAGTGACCTCTAGCTAAGAGATCAGCCTTAAGTCTGGAGCAGAAAGGAGGGGGTCTTCCAAACATAATCTCATATGGGGTCAATAGGCAGTGTTTCTTGCCCTTAAAAGGGCAAAGGGAAGGAGTGCCACCCAGTCTCCGCCAGTTTCCCAGGTTAATTTAGTCAGAGTATCCTTAAGGGTCTGATTCATCCTCTCTACCTGTCCTGAGCTTTGGGGATGATAAGCACAATGTAATTTCCAATTGGTCCCCAATATCTTGGCTAAACCTTGAATTACCTGGGATATAAACACAGGCCTATTGTCTGACCCAATAATAGTAGGAAGGCCATACCTTGGGATGATTTCATCCAATAGCTTCTTGGCTACTACAAGGGCAGTTTCCTTCTTGGTGGGAAATGCCTCTGTCCATCCTGAAAAAGTATCTACTAAAACCAGTAAATACCTATATTCAAACTTTCCAGGTTTAATTTCTGTAAAGTCCGTTTCCCAATAGACACTCTTTTTCCTGGGGATGTCGTTAATTGGCTGGTGGCACTTGTGGCCTGACAGGCTTGGCACCTAATGGCAACATCTTGGACTAACTGATGAAGGTGGGAGATGTGATACCTAGGAGCTAGCAAGGCTTTGAGCTTTTTAAATTTTTTTTTATTAATTTTATTTATTTCTGTATGTGTATGAATGTACTGTCTGCATGCAAGTCTGTGCACCCGTGACGTGCAATGCCGCGGAGGTCAGAAGAGGGTCTCGGATTCCCCTGGAACTGGAGTTCTCCTGGAATTGGAGCTTCAGACGGTTCTCAGCCGCCATGTGGGTGCTGGGGATCGAACCCGGGTCCTCTGTAAGAGCGGTCGGTGCTCTTAACCGCTAGGCCATCTCTCCAGCCCGGCTTTGAGCTTTTTAATTCCCAGATGAGTTCCTTCATGTAGTTGCTTTACCAGAGTTCGACCCAAAGCAGTGGGCAGCACAGGCATCCATCCGAGGTAAAAGTCCATCCTTTTTTACTGGAGGTGTTTGGCAATTTGAGGATATACGTTTGATCCTCCTTACTGTAAACAGGTTTTTCAGGGAGGACTGGGGAAGGCATAGACAAGGTAGTTACCATAGGCGGGTGTAAGGCTACTTTCCTAGCCTCTTGGTCTGCCATCCTATTCCCAACAGCCTCTGGGGAATGTCCTTTTTGATGTCCTGGGCAGTGGATTATAGCTACTTTGGTTGGCAACCAGATGGCCGCCAATAAGTCCAATATTTCTCATTTATTTTTTAATAGTCTTTCCCTCAGTTGTGAGGAGGCCTCTTTCCTGGTATATTGCCCCATGCACATGGGCTGTGGCAAAGGCATAGTGGCTGTCAGTGTAGATGTTAGCTGCCTTTCCTGCCCCCAGTCGAAGGGCTTCAGTGAGTGCGATAAGTTCTGCCCTTTGTGCTGAAGTGCCTGGGGGCAATGCCCTTGTCCACAATGTCCTAGTCCCATCCACTACTGCTGCCCCTGCCTACCTGATGCTGTTTTGCATGAAGCTGCTCCCATCTGTATACATAATAATGTCAGGATTCAGTAGAGTGATGTCAGTGAGGTCCTGTCTCAGTCCTTGGAGATGGCTCAGTATCTCTGAACAGTCATGAGGCTCGTGGTCCAGGTCCGGTGTTGGCAGCAGGGAAGCTGGGTTAAGGGCTGCACTTGGGGCAGATCTTACCCTCGGTTGATCCAACAGTAGAGACTGATAGTGAGTCAGTTGAGCATTGGACATCCATCTGTCCAGGGGCTCTTCAAAACCCCCTCAATGGCATGTGGGGTGGTAATAGTCAGGGGCTGGTCCAAAGTCAACTTGTCTGCATCCTTAGTCAGTAGGGCTGCTGCTGCTATGATCTTTAAGCACTTAGGCCATCCAGAGGCCACTGGGTCTAGTTTCTTGGAGAGGTGGCTACTGGTCTCTGCCAGGGCCCCAACATCTGGGTCAGGACTCCTTTAGCCACTCCATTCGCCTCGTCCACATATAGCTGAAATGGCTTACCCAAGTCCGGTAGCGCCAAGGCCGGGGCCTCCAGAAGCGCCCTCTTGATGTGTTTGAAGGCTGCTTCTTGATCTTTTGTCCAGTTGAAGTTCCCTTTCAGCCCCCTTGTGGCCTCATACAAGGGCTGAGCCTTCTCCGAGAATCCTGGAATCCAGAGCCTGCAAAACCCAGCTGAACCTAAAAATTCCCTGACTTTGCGCTGAGTAGTCAGGGTGGGAATATTTAGAATAGTCTGTTTGCAGGCTTGGGAGAGAGCACGTCACCCCCCCCCTTTTAGTATGTAGCCCAAATATTGGACCTCTGTTTCACAGACCTGGGCTTTCTTGGCTGACACATGATATCCCAGTCCAGACAATAGCTTTAAGAGTGTTATAGTGCCTCTCCAGCAGGCTTCATTGTCCTCTGCAGCTAACAGCAAATAATCCACATATTGTAACAAAGACACTTCAGTGGTAGTCAGCCTGTACTCACAGAGATCCCAGTGGAGGGCCTCATCAAAGATGGTGGGAGAATTCTTAATTCCCTGAGGAAGCCTGGTCCAGGTCAATTGTCCACTAAATCCTTTATCTGGATGTTGCCATTCAAAGGTGAAGAGGGGCTGGCTGATGGTACTAGAGGAATGCTAAAGAATGCATCCTTTAGGTCCAGCACAGTATACACCTGTCGTTGGGCTAGCAAAGAACTGAGCAGGTATAAGGATTAGGCACAGTAGGGTGAATATCTTGCACCCTTTTATTTACCTCTCTTAAGTCCTGGACTGGTCGATAATCTTGACCTCCAGCTTTCTTTTTTTTTTTAATTTTTTTTATTTATTTCTGTATGCGTATGAATGTACTGTCTGCATTCAAGTTTGTGCACCCATGTCGTGCAATGCCACGGAGGTCAGAAGAGGGTGTCGGATTCCCCTGGAACTGGAGTTCTCCTGGAATTGGAGTTTCAGACGGTTCTCGGCCAACATGTGGGTGCTGGGGATTGAACCCGGGTCCTCTGTAAGAGCGGTCGGCACTCTTAACCACTAGGCCATCTCTCCAGCCCCATGACCTCCAGCTTTCTTTTTTTGCAGTTCTCAGCCTCAGCCTTTAATGGCTGCGCTATCCCAACAGCCCTACCTCCAGCTTTCTTGACAGGAAGTAGTGGCATGTTCCATGGTGAATGACAGGGTATTAATATTCTGGCCTCTCTGAGCCTGTCAATATGCTTCCGGATTCCAACTCGAGCCTCCGGGGACATAGGGTACTGTTTAACTCTGACAGGTTGTGCTAAAGGCTTAAGTTCTACAATGACAGGGGGTAAATGACTGGCCAGACCTGGAGGACTGGTCTCAGCCCACACAGTAGGCACAAGTTGTTGGAGCCATTCAATGAATTGCCCTGGGGGAGGAGTTTGGGGCTCCTTGTAAAGGTGGAATTCATCATCCAGGGTCAACACACAGACCACAGGCCTTCCTGGCCATTTTACAGAGGTCTTGCCTTCTGAAAAGTGAATGCTAGCTTTCATTTTTGATAACAAGTCTCAGCCCAGAAGTGGATATGGGCAGTCAGGCTTCACAAGAAAAGAATGTGCAACAGTCTGATTTCCTAGGTCCACAGTTCTTTTGGTGGTCCAGGGATATAACTTGATGCCTGTAGCCCCTTGTATCAAGGTTTCTGAGCCTGTAGTGGCTCCCATTGGTTGTGTAAGGACAGTGACTTGCACCACTGTCAACCATAAAACTGATGGGCCTCCCCCCCTACTTTCAATGTTAGCCTGGGCCCTGGGGAGAGTAGAGAGCCCTGACCCCCATAATCTTCTTGGAGACCTAGTATCTCCAACTCTCCTTTGTCATTAGACCTCCGTGGACATTCATTTTTCCAGTGCCCTTTTGCTTGCAATAAGCACATTGGTCTTATCCCAGCCTCGGCTGTGTGGGACCGGGAGGTGTTTTCTTACCGTTGCTTGGGTTCCACTCCCATCTCACTCCTGGATGAGCAGCGACCATGCCTCTCCACATCCTTAAGCTCCCTCGTGGTCTCTCAGTGGTTGCAAGTAGGATTTTGGCTAGGCGTCTGGTTTGTCTTTCATCAGGAGAGTCTCGATTGTTAAATGTTCTCATGGCTATTTCCATGAGCTCTGACCGATTTTCCCCTTCAAATCCTTCGATCTTTTGGATCTTTTTTTTCTGATATCTAGTGCTGCCTGACTTACAAAAGCTACATTTATAGCTCTCTGATTTTCAGGAGCCGTAGGTTCTATTGGAGTGTAAGTGCGGTAAGCATCCAACAGCCTCTCTAGGTAAATGGCAGGAGATTCATTCGCTTCCTGCTGGACCTGCCCTACCTTAGATAAATTTGTGGGCCATCTAGCTGCAGCCTGGAGATCCCCCCTCAGAATCTGGTGGTAGACCTGGAGCGACTCCCTACCTGCTGCCGAGTTAGGATCCCACTGTGGTCTGGTCATGGGGAACGCAGGGGTGGTAGTATTGGGATCTTCACTGGCTCGGCCGTCTTCTCCGGGTATTGCCTTCCTGGCCAGGCACAAGATTCTTTCCCTTTCCTCAGTAGTGAATAGAACCTGTAAAAGTTGCTGAATATCCTCCCAGGTGGGCTGGTGTGTGGAAAAGATTGAATCCAGCAACTCTATCAGGGCCTGGGGTTTCTCAGAGAAGGAGGGGGTCTGTCTTTTCCAATTGTATAAATCAGAAGAAGTAAAGGCAGTGTACACCAAAAAGGGCTGTTCCTGCCCTGATAACAGAGGGGCAACAACTCAAAGGGGAAATATCTCTGGTGTAATCTCTTTTCCTGACCTAGTGTGGCAGGGAGAGAGTACTGGCAGGGGAGTGTCTGCCACCACTGGGGCTTCCCCTGTGGAGTTGGGCACAGGGGGAACCTGTGAATTCCTGATCAGATCAGGGTCAGGAGCCATAAGATTGTATGGGGGTGGGAGGCCTTCCTTCTGGCTAGGAGGGAGGATGGCCGGGAGAGATCCTTGCTTCTTTAATCCTACCTTTGTCTGGGCAAGGAGAATCTGTTTCTTAGAAAGTGGGGGAAGGTGAGGCTTCAACCAGTACGGAGGCTGACTAACCAGAGACTACCATGCATAAATGTATGCCTCCTGGTCTGGATGACCCAGTTCCCCGAAATCACAGCAAATACCAACTCCATGGTACGTTTGTCAAAGGAGCCTTCTGAAGGCCATCCAACCTTAAAAGCAGGCCGTTCTAATTCACAAAATATGCGTAGTTTCCCAGCAGTGACGGTTCCCATCCCTGTGGTGGCCTTTCTGAATTCCTTAAAGTGATTAAGCATCAAAGAAAGGGGAGTCGTTTGGGGATATGAAGAGGTAGATTGTCCCATGTTAGATTTGAAATACAGAAGAACGGAAACAAAACCAGTAGCGAGGAGAAAAGCACAAAGTCCACAAATCACACGAACACGGTAAGGATACAGAAAGCACAGAAGATATTTAGATGGCAGGGACTGTCTGCCATAACCAGAGCTGTGACCAGAATCGAAGGGCTGGGCCCACTGCCCACGCCCCGAAACTGAATACCAAGCTGTTCCTAGGTCTGGTTCAAGACGAATTTCTGATTTGTCTCCTGGAGAGTGGGAGCGTCCTCCTTTTCTCATGCCCAGTGGAACTAGTTGTGTCCGACCTTCCTCTAGGGCAACGACCCTGGCGCCACTAAAACCTAAGACCAAAACTAGCTTAAGCTCAGTACCTTTTAAAGCGCTTTGTTCTCCAAGGCCCAGCTGCCGCGAAGTGGGAGAAGGCCCCCGGGGCAGAGGTGGCGGATCTCGGTGGGACCTCCAAGAATGTTAGGCTCAATCTGCCACACTCACGCAAGAAAGGTGCGGGGAGGGGGGGGGCTACAAATAGTTGTAGATATAAGTTTAATCGAGGGTTAGTTACAAGCAAGCAGAAAAAGAAGCCACAACAACCAACAACTCAGAATAGATAGAGCAGATGATGGTCGGGCGAGCACACTCCCATGGGACTGGAGGGCAGTGGCCTTGAGACCCAATTTCCCTTAGCTTTTATTCCCAGTTAGGGGGTTTTCCATCATGGTCATGGTGACTCCTCCTCTGATTGATGGGATCCTGGTTACAGATCAATCAGTTTTTTATTATATGTACCCACCTGCTCTGGACTCTTTGTTCTATTGTTTTACCTGGTTTGGACCTTCTGTTCTCATAAAGTATTTAACTGTATGCTTTTTGGCAGAAGTTAAATCACTCTACTAATAAAAGATTGATTTATCTATGCCATGCCTTTGGGTTTTTTTTGTTTTGTTTTGTTTTGTTTTTTAAACTCTGGGGTGAACTCTAGGCCAAGATGGAGCTGACCAAGCTAAAATGGAGTCAGCTTGGTCCTCACAAAACTAGAGATTCTCAGTACTTGGTAAGCTGTGAAAGGTTTAAACGTTGGGGCTGGAGAGATGGGTCAGCAGTTAAGAGCGCTGACTGCTCTTGCAGAGGACCCAGGTTCAATTCCCAGTACCCAAAGATAAAGATAGCTAAAAACTATCTTTAAGCTGGGCATGGTTGCACACGCCTTTAATCCCAGCACTTGGGAGGCAGAGGCAGGTAGATCTCTGTGAGTTCAAGGCCAGCCTGGTCTACAAAGTGAGTTCCAGGACATCTGGGGCTACAGGGAGACCCTATCTCAAAAAGATACACACGCAAAAAAGTTATAATTTTGGCTTTTAAATTTTAGAGTCACATTTTATTCTTATTAGAATTTTCATCCAGGTGTTGAGGTTTTGTGTTGTGAAACTACTTTGTCATAACATTGTGTCTAACCACAGTATTTATTTTGTGGGACAGTTTGAATGTGTAGACTTATGACAAAGAATGTGTAGATGTTAAAATTGTACATCTTTTAAAATAAAACTGTGTATGTACACAGATGTCACTATGTGTTATAGGCCCCCCCCCAAAGAATTTCCAGGTTAAAAAAATCCCTGGAGTTCTACAAAATATTCTAGCAGGGAAGAGAGTAAGTAAGAGCCCTTGAGGCCACCAGAATTGAAGGTTGAGGTCATCACAGTACCTGAACAACAAGAGGACTGAGCAGCCTGGACATAGACAGAGAGGTAGACAGCAGGGGAAATGATGGCTCTAGGATGAAGGTGAGCACCCGGTCTGAATATTCCCGGGGAAGACTGTCACCCTTAGAACAAGGCTGGAAGAACCAGCTGGTGCCATAATCCCCAAAGAACACACAATGTCAAAAGTGAGCAAAGGAAACTTCCCGATGGCTCAGGATGCAAAACTGAATGGCAGTCACCTGAAGCTCGGGAGTCTGGAACCCATAAGTACTTTCTTTCCCCAGCAGGAAGTCGTCTTAAGGCAGCCAGGATTCACAGCAAACACAAGAGGAAGAAAACAAAGGTTCAGGAAAACCACTGGAAAGCCTCAGGCCCCAACAGGACAGTGATCCTCCTCCAGACAGTCATCAGGAATGGACCTGCCACAAACACAGATGGAAAGCATTGTGGGTAGCATCTTAGGAACCAATCTGGGATGTAGTAGAAGAACTCAGCCTGCCCAGAGAAGCTGTTAACAGGAATTGAAGGTGATCTTCTCTGGCTGCAGTGAGGAAAGGTAAGTCTTACTGAGCACTTACATTACACCAGAGGCTGCTGTTGCAGGTGGGCCCTCTTCATTCTCTCTTTACACAGCTCAGACAAGCAGATTTTACCATCTTGTTACAGAGGAGCTACAAGTGAGATCAGGTCCTTGCCAAGGTGACAAAACTATGAAGTGACAGCCTGTGAAAATATGGCTGTGGAGAACAGATTCTAAGCAGCTGTAATGTATCCCAGTGTGTCCATTCTGAGATGAATCAAGATCCGTCACAAGGTGACAAGTGTTGAATATGGATGGCAGGCCTTTGGAGTTGTACAGTATTTCCAGCTATCCGGAATTTCTTGATAATAAAACATAAAAACGGAATCTAAAATACTAGGATTTTTGTAAAAGTCTTTGGAAACCTTGAAAATCTTAACTAATGGGTCCCAGCTTGATGACTTCTCTTCCAAAGCCCTCACTCTGGGGAGAATAAACTGAAACCCTTAGATGAGCCAACATGGCCACTGAGTTTGTTCCAACCTAGGCCAGGCAGACAGCCCCTACTCTCAAGCAATGCCAAGAGGTGGTAGGACCACCAAACGACCAAAACCCTGGGGATACATAGCCCTATGCGCAGTCGCACCCTACCACCTGGTAACTATCACACCCCTAAAAGCCTATTCACTCAATCTTCACCATGGTGGGCTCTTCAGCTTGAGGGATCTCCTTTACCAATACCGAGATTTCAACCACCGCGGAACCTGTCTCCACACATAAGAACTCTGGCACAGAAGAGCCAAACACTGCACCCACTAATAGCAGCTTCATAGTTGAGGCCAACCCAACTCCAAACTCTCAAGATTTCGGAGACAGGGCGCTAGCCATCCCCCGGGTGGCCTCGGTGCCCACATTCCCGCCCCATCCCTCAGTGCCCGGCTTGTCCCTGAACCAGCCCAGCAGCACCTTCGTTTCTCTGCAGGACAGGGCCCGCGGGAACGACACTCACTAACCAGCACCACCAAAGAAAGAGGGCAGTTCTGGACTCAAGTTAGGAATCCTCCCGCGCAAGCACTGGGACTACACTACCCAGAGTCCTCCTGGCAGGAATGACACCTCCCAGCATGCCCCGCGCCACTAGCCAGGCGCGGACTGCCTTGGCCCTCACGGGCTTCTAGCGGGCTGTTTTCTGGGCGGGGTATTTTGGTCATCTGGAAACTAGCCACTGTGGGACTCGGAGTTGTGCTTCTTTTTGTTACAACCATGTTTACAAAACGTAGTAAACCCCCTCGCCCTGCCCTTGGCTCTTGGCTCCTCTAACTAAGGGACTACACTTCCCAGGGACCTGCAGCTGACTTTTGCACCAGGTGACATCTGTCATTTCCACCCACTGGCTAGCTGAAATGGAGCCCCTGATCAATTCTTTTTCGCTACTCAGGTGTGCCTCTATGCTCCTAAAATTGGTGGCTATTTTCATAGCTTCTAAACAAAATTCACTGAAGGCACAGTCACTTCCCCTACTCAAAACCATAAACTGAATCCCCCAAAAGTTATACGCAATTACCAAGAAGCTGATGTTGTGTCTAGTTGAAGTTCATTAACCCTTGTAGGAAGTTGCTCAAATAGTAGTTATTAGATTTAATAATATGATGACAAACCAGAACCTTATAGACTTTTCCCATAAAATCCGTGTGTTTCTACACTTTCCCCTTCCACCATACCAAAATCAAAGGTAGGAACAGAGAGATATGGACTTAGGCGATATCCACAGGTGTGATGGTTTCAATGAGAATGTCCTGTACAGTCTCCAAGTATTTGAACACTTTGTCACCAGCTAGTGGTGCTGTTTTGAGAAGTGACCTTTTCTGTGACCCAGTGAGGAAAGGTCAAATATGTCTATATAAAATAAATTTTGCTGGATGTGGTGGCACACACATTTAATCCCAGCACTTGGGAGGAAGAGGCAGGTGAATCTTTGTGAGTTCAAGGCCACCCTGGTCTACAGAGCGAGTTCCAGGCCAGCTGGGACTAAAGGGAGACCCTGTCTCAAAAAAAAAAAAAAAAAAAAGACAGCCCCCCCCCTCCAAAAGAATAAGCCTTCAAGAAATGTGTCCTAAAGAGAAGTCTTCTACTAATTGAGCATGCCTTAGTAGGGGCTTGTGGGACCTAAGCTCTCTCATTGCCCGGGATGAGGTTAATAGTTTTATTCTCTTATTACGTGTTACCTTTTCCCAAACCTGAACTTTGGAGTGAAATGATCATGGACTGGAATCTCCAAAACTGTGAGCCCATATAGAACATTTTCTTCACAACTAGATTTTCAGAGGTATATTTTTATAGCTATGAAAAGCTGGGTAGCACACTGTTGTACTTGCCTGCTTTACCCATACCCAAACCCAAATGTGTAAATATTATACTTAATTATAGCTCCTGGCACAAAGTGGGCTCATGGAAAATCGTATCAAAATTTCACTTTGTGCTTTTTTTGTTGTGGTTCTTTTTAATTTTATATTAGTCCAAAATATGCATATGTGCATTCCACACATATACGAAAATTACAAAATCTAAAAAAATAAACCATACATTAATTACAGAACACATTTAGAGAATCACATTTTAACAGTAAAGTTTCATGCAGGTAAAAAGAAATATAACTTCAAATTCCTAAATTACATAGCAAATTGATGAGTTGATGTATATTTTAATGTGCTTTTGTGGGGGGTTTTTTGTGTGTATGTTTTGGGTTTGGGGGGCTTTTTTTTTTTTTGGTCTTTTCAAGGACCGGGTCTCCCTTATCCCAGTGACCCGGAAAAACCACTCTGTAGACCAGGGCTGCTGCCTTGGAAACTCACAGATTCACCGCTCTCTGCCTCCCAAGTGCTAGGATTACAGGGAGCCACCACACCCAGCCGGGCTTTTTTTTTTTGAAGAGGGCATTGGGTTCTCCTAGAACTGGGGTTTAAAGATGGTTCTAAGCCAGGTGTGGTGTGTTTTGGATTTGGGGGGCTTTTTTTTTTTGGTCTTTTCAAGACAGGGTCTCCCTGTAGCCCCAGCTGGCCTGGAACTCACTCTGTAGACCAGGCTGGCCTTGAACTCACAGAGATCTGCCTGCCTCTGCCTCCCAAGTGCTAGGATTAAGGGCATGTGCCACCACACCCGGCTTAAAGATGGTTCTTAGCCATCATGTGGGTGCTGAATTGAACCCAGGTCCTCTGCAAGAGCAGTCGGCCTTGTTAACCACTGAGCCATTTCTCCAGCCCCTGTTTTAATGTACTTTTAAGGAAGAGATTTATTCTTTCTCATAAATCTTAGAACTTAGGAAATTAGAGACATAAACTTCAAGTTTTTTTTGAGTCTAAAGGGCAGTTTTTCAAGTCTTGGCTGTTAATTCATTTGGAATTCATTTATTTCATTTTCTGTTATATTGTGATCAAAATAAAAATACTTATACTGGCAAATATTTTAAATGCAGTTAACATCCCAGTTACATGGGTTAATGTGTTGAGAGATACTGGAGCATGTTTGGCCTCTTGCACACATTTGTAGTCAAGGTGAATATTTAGACTGCATCTGACCTTGTCAGACCAAGTGACTTACTCTTCATCCTGTACAAACCGATTACTTTAATGAAACATGCATCATGTTAGGAGCAATGGCAGAGAATTAAATAGAAGAAGAAATTACTGGAAAATTACATACTTAGAGTGTCAGTTCTGTCAAGGGCTCTGGCATACAGTATTTTAAATACAGAATTGTTTAAAATATCTATTTCCTTAAAAATAATATACTGCTGGGGCTGGAGAGATGGCTCAGCAGTTAAGAGCACCGACTGTTCTTGCAGAGGACCCAGGTTCGATTCCCAGCACCCACATGGTGGCTAAGAATCCGACTCCCTCTGCTGACCTCCGAGGCATTGCACAACACGGGTGCACAAACCTACATGCAGACAGTACACTCATAAACATAAAAAATAATGAAAAATTAAAAAAATAAGGGGTAATTGTAAAACACACACACACACACACACACATATAAAACACTGGGCGCCACTGGAGTCAAGATTGAGGATTATGCAAGGGAGCCTTGACTCTGAATTGTGGATGACTGTGGTGGGGCCTCCATCATGGGCACCATAGGTGGTGGTATCTTTCAACCATTTTCGAAATTCTCCAGTGTGAGTAAACCACAGGCTGCAAGGAAGCTTGACAGCCACTAAAACCAGGACTCCACAGTTGGGAGGTAGCTTTGCCATGTGGGGAGGACTGTTTTCTATGATTGACTGCAGTATGGTTCAAGTGAGAGGAAAGGAAGGTCCCTGGAACTCCATTATGAGTGGAGCCTTGACAGGAGCCATCCTGGCAGCAAGAAATAGACCAGTGGCCATGGTTGGTTTGGCTGCAATGGGTGGCATTCACCTAGCATTAATTGAAGGAGCTGGTATCTTGTTGACAAGATTTGCCTCTGCACAGTTTCCCAATTACCCTCAGTTTGCCCAAGACCACTCCCAGTTGCCTTCAAGCCAGTTACCACCCTTACCTTTCACAGATTACTGACAATACCAGTAGGACATCCTTCCCAGGGTTTCTCTAGCTGTATGAGCTGTAGGTCAAGAAGGATTTCAGAAGATCACATTACAATCTTTTTAAACTAGGGTGGGATGACTGTGGTGACAGCTACGAAGGGAACTTTAGTACTTTTTTTCTAATTAAAAGGGACGTGGAGGGGGAAAAAATACTGTGTTTATTTATTCACACTTGGATTGCATTTGTGATAAAAATAAATGTATAATATCATTTATAAGAACCTGTAAATGCTGGGGGTGGAGAGATGATTCAGTGGTTAAGAGCGCCCACTGCTCTTGCAGAGGACCCGGGTTCGATTCCCAGCACCCACATGGTGGCTAAGAACCATCTTTAACTCCAGTTCTAGGGGAATCCAACACCCTCTCCTGACGTCCTCTGCATTGCACTACACAGGGTGTGCCAACCTACAAGCAGACAGTACATTCATACACATAAAAAATAATAAATAGGGGCTGCAGAGATGGCTCAGCAGTTAAAAGCACCAAATGCTCTTGCAGAGGACCTGAGTTGGATTCCCAGTACCCACATGGCGGCTAAGGACGGAATCCGACACCCTCTTCTGACCTCCGTGGCATTGCATGACACAGGTGCACCAACCTACATGCAGACAGTATACTCATACACATAAAAAACAAATACATTTTAAAAAATTTTAAAAAGAACCTGTAAGTGCTTAGAAGATGAAGGAACAAAGTGCAAATAACAGTGAAACAGGACGACCATCCCCTTGGGGACTTCTTGGCCTCGGCCTGGTTTTTGTGTGTACAGTTATTCAGACAATAAAAAGCTCCTGGGACTTGCTTCCTTAAAAATATATATATATATATATATTGTGGAGGTCAGAGAGACGGCTCATTGTTTAAGAGCACTGACTGCTTTAGCAGAGGACCTGGGTTTTATTCCCAACACCCACATGGCGGATAAGAACTGTCTTTAAGCTGGGTGTGGTGGTGCATACTTTATTCCCAGCACTTGGGAGCCAGAGGCAGGTGGATCTCTGAGTTCAAGGCCAGACTGGTCTACAGGGCTAGTTCCAGGCCAGCTGGGGCTACAGGGAGATACTGATTCAAAAAACGCCAAAAAAATAAAGAATAAAATATTTTCTAAAGCTGTGTGATAAATGGCCCTTCTCAGTTTTATGTTTTCAGTCTGGTAGAGGAGCTCCTAGGAAGGTTAAAGGACAAACAAAATCTTGGGATGCCCTTTTGCTCTCTGAGTTCCTACTTGATTCTTGCTACTGATTTTTAAAAGATTTGTGTGAGTGTGTATGTGTGAGTGTGTGTGTGTGTATGTGTGCATGTGAGTTTCCCCAGGTGCCGTCACCCACATACACAGAGACCAGAAGAGGGCATCAGGTGTCCCTCTCCTTCACCCTCTGAAGCAGGGTATCTTCTTGGACTGGGGCTTCATCTCAGCTATCTTGGAAGCCAGCAGGCCCCAGCAATCATCCTGTCTCTACCCTCAGTGCTCAGGTTTAAGGCTTTTGTGGAGAAAACCTGGCATCTTACATGGGTGCTGGGTTCTTAAATCATCTTCATAGTTACAGAAAGTGCTCTTAAGTGCTGTGCCACATCTCCAGGCTAAATACTGTGATTTTCATCTATCTATCCCTTAGCTTCTTCTCTGCTGGCTGTGATACATTGCCCTGACAAAGGCCACTAGGCTCATAGTGACAGGAGCTTTACAGAGTTGACATGTCAGATTCATAATCAGGAACAGAAAGCAATGACTGCATGTCTGCTCGAGCTCAGCTCCATTTCTCCAGTCTTACACGCTCTAGAATCCTGTGCCTAGGAATAGAGCCACCTACAGTGGGAGAGTCTTCCCACCTCAACTAAGAAAATCAAGACAATCTCCCACAGGAATACCCTCATCAAGGGAATCTCTTATTAAGACTCTCACAGGTGATTCTAGATTGGGTCAGATTGACAAAGCTATGAATCCCAATGCATCAAGAAACAATGCTACCTGCTGTACAGAATCCTGCCACCTGCCTCTATGCTTGTCTTTCCTTGGGTTCTTTAAAATCAGGACTGGATTACAAGGAAAGGAAAACAATCTGATCTGAATATATTTTTGAGGATTTGGTATATTCCTGTTCCCATCAGGGTAAAAGACTAAGACATTTGGGACTGGAGAGATGGTCTAGCAGTTAAGAGGGCCGATTGATCTTGCAGAGGACCCGGGTTCCATCCCTAGCACCCATATGGTGGCTAAGAACCATCTTTAACTCCAGTTCCAGGGGACTCTGACACCCTCTTCTGACCCCGCAGCATTGCATGACATGGGTGCACAAACCTGCATGCAGACAGTACATTCATACACATAAAAAAAAAAGACATGACCCCTGTTGGTGAGGATTTGCCAGGACATTTTCAGAGGGAAACGAAACTAATTGCCCAATTAATCAGCCCACATTTACCTCTGTCCAGTGATTTTGTGGCATCTCCAGAAGCCACCTTCCTACCTTAAAACTACGTCCAGGTTCGGGCAGTTTGGTCCTTTCAGCCTTTTGTTATTCCTGTGATTTTGACCATCACTACTTAGTTGGCATTTATTGAAAACCACACATAAGGTGTTTGATTACAACACAAACATTCAGACCACACAAAATATTTATCTATTTATGTATTTATTTAGTGGTACTGGGAATCATGACTCTGCATGCAGTGGGCATGAGCTATATTCTGAGCACTACCAAGATATTTTTTAAATGAGTGTGGGCAAATGGGCTCTTAGACACAACAGTATTTGCACCATGCCATGCACCAGCCTTTATCTGAGGACTAGAAAGGTTGAAATTTGTTTCTCATGGCCTTGCCCCATGTTTCTTGTATTTCACATTGGAAATCTGTGAGATGAGCTGCTAAATGGCTCAGATTTGGATAAGAGTACTTGCTGCGCTAGCATAAGGATCAGAGTTCAAATACTCAGCCCTCAGGTACAGAGCTGGATATGGCTGTGTGAATGTGTAACACTAGTGCTGTGCTGGGCAGAGACAGGAGGATCACTGGGACTTGGTGGCCAAAAACTCTAGCTCCAGGTTCAGTGAGAGACCAGTCTCAAGGGAGTAAGATGGAGAGAGACACAGAGCAGGACAGCCGACAGCCTCCTCTGGCATCTGCATTCTGCTCCTACACACACACACACACACACACACACACACACCATGTCACTGAAATGTGCATTATGCCCTGCGGCTTCCACCCTGAGCAGTTGTGTGTTGGCAGCCTACCACACAAACAGTGTGTGCCGCACCACGCCCTAAAAGATGGCGCCGACTTCCTGAGTCACTACAAGCCATTTCCCGCCGTTGCCTATGCATTGGGCAATCTGCGCATGACTTTGAGCCTGCACACCTAATATTCTAATGAGGCATTGGCCCCTGTTGCGCTACGAGCCCATGCATTGGACATGCAAATGAGGCATCGGGCCAGTACACCTATCCAGAGCATACACGAACCCTCTAGACTGCTATATAAGCAGTGCCTCTTCCCCGTTTCGGGGTCCTTCTCCTAAAAGAGCTGTGCACAATAAATACTGCTGCAGAAGAATCCTGTTGTCCGCGTGAAGTTCTTGCCGGCGAGACTGCTGCGCGGGACAAGTGGTGCCGAAAGCCCGGGCCCGGGAACCTGACATCGCTGGCGCCGAGAGGACCCTTCGACTTCCGAAGTGGATTCAGAACTGCGCTCAGGTATTAATTTTAAGGTCAGTTCTGAGAGATATGCTTTTCTCTGATGATCTAGAGGGATTGGAAGCTTGCCTAATCATTTTATTGGCTGTTGTAATTGTCCTTGTAGCATTGTTTTTTGAACACAAAGGCTGCATCGCCTCCAGGATGGGTAATACACATTCTTTGGTTACCGCTCTTCAGGCGGTTCTGAAAGGAAGGCAATTGAAAGTTTCTACTAAAACTCTTGATACTTTTGTTCAGGAAGTAGATCGTTGCGCTCCTTGGTTTATATCCACTGGATCGCTTACTCTCTCTAGCTGGGACAAACTCAAAGGCGACTTGGACAGGGAACAGCGTACCGGGAAGCTTAAAGCAGGGACTATTCCTATTTGGAAATTAGTTAAATCCTGTCTTCAGGATCAAAACTGTAAAGAAAAAATTAGGGAAGGACAACAAGCCCTTGCAGACCTTCAGGAAAGCATGTCAGAAACAGAACGGAGTGAAAGGTTAGATGCGCATTCAAAGAAAAAAGCCTCTAAAAAACAAGATGCTAGCGAGGTCATTGATAAAGGTACCTTATACCCATTTAGAGACCTACAAGCCCTGACATTAAGTGATTCAGATTCTAATGAGAAACTATCACCATCTGAGGAGGAGGAACTAGAGGAGGAAGCAGCCCGGTACAAAAGTGAACACTTTCACCCCGCCCGGCGAAGGGACAGGTTAAAACTGAAAGTAGACGAGTCCCATAGCTCTCCCACTCCCCTGCCTTCAGCTCCTCTGCCTTATGCGCCTGGGAAATGCTCTACCTCCTTCTGTTCACCGGAGGTGCGACATGCCATGAGGCAAATGTTCCCAGTTATAGAAAACGCTGACGGTGAGCGCGGCCATCAGCCCGTAGAGCACAAGCAAGTTAAAGAATTAGCGGAGTCAGTCCGCACTTATGGAGTTAATGCTAATTTCACTGTGTCCCAAGTAGAGCGACTAGCCAGCACTGCTATGACACCTACAGACTGGCAGTATGTAGCAAAGGCTTCCCTCCTCACCATGGGGCAATATCTAGAATGGAAGGCGCTCTGGCACGATGCCTGTCAGGCACAAGCCCGCTCTAACGCTACAGCTGGAGGCGAGGCGGCCCGATGGACATTCGACATGCTTACTGGTCAGGGGGAACATGCTGCTGATCAGACCGGCTTCCCGCTTGCGGTCTATAGCCAAATATCAACTGCAGCTTTGCGAGCCTGGAAAACATTAACAAATAAGGGAGAAGTCTCGGGCAATTTAACAAAAATAATTCAAGGCCCGAGTGAACCCTTTTCTGACTTCGTTGCTAGACTATTGGAAGCTGCGGGGAGGATTTTTGGGGACCAGGAACAGGCAATGCCCCTTATAGAGCAACTCATTTTTGAACAATGCACTAAGGAATGCAGGGCGGCCATCATCCCCCGTAAGACAAAAGGCCTACAATCATGGTTGAGGGCATGCAGAGAGATAGGAGGACCCCTCACCAATGCTGGGCTGGCAGCAGCCATATTACAAGGGCAGAGACAAGCTAGACCTATCAAGTCGCCTGTTTGTTTCCAATGTGGAAAGCCAGGTCATATAAAAAAGGAGTGTACTACCCAGGGTAACATAAGAGTACCTGGGCTTTGTCCTAGATGCAAAAAGGGAAAACATTGGGCAAATGAATGCCGCTCGGTAAAAGATATCAAAGGGCGCCCTCTAGAGGATTCAAAAAACGAGATGCGGGGCCCTCGTCTTCAGGGCCCTCGAACATATGGAGACCCCCACACTCGCATTCATTGGACACAATCGCCTGTGAACACCCACGGAGAGCCACCTCAGGCTCCGCAGGACTGGACCTCCGTTCCACCGCCAGAGTAGTTCTAACCCCACAGATGGGAATACACCCCGTCCCCTCTGACTTTCATGGTCCACTACCAGAAAACACTGTGGGCCTGCTATTAGGTCGCTCCTCTATGACTCTCAAAGGCCTCATAGTCCACCCCGGGGTTATTGATCAGGACTATACAGGCGAGCTTAAAATAATGTGTTCATCCCCCAGGGGGCTCTTTTCAATTTCTCCTGGAGACCGTATTGCTCAGCTCCTCATTCTCCCCAGTTGCCACAAATTATTTCCATCTCATTCAACGGATAGGGGGAATAGTGGATTTGGTTCGACCGGTACTGATTCGGCTTATTTAATAGCTAGCCTTGACACCCGACCTACACTACAATTACTAATTGAAGGAAAAAGGTTTGAGGGTCTCCTAGATACTGGAGCTGATAAAAGTATAATAGCTGCACAATGGTGGCCAACTGCCTGGCCCGTGACTCATTCTGCACACTCATTACAAGGTTTAGGGTATGAATCCTCGCCCTCCATAAGCTCTAGGGAATTAGAATGGAAAGCACCAGAAGGGCAACAGGGAAAGTTTACCCCCTACGTCCTTCCCCTACCCATTAATCTCTGGGGAAGGGATATCATGAAACAATTAGGGCTAAAACTTATAAATGAATACTCTACTCCAGCTCAAAACATGATGACAAAAATGGGATATGTCCCTGGGAAAGGCCTGGGAAAATTCCAACAAGGCATAACTGAGCCTGTGCCCACCAAACCAAAATTAGATAAACATGGTCTGGGTTTTTCCTAGAGGCTGTTGAGGGCTTAATACCCATACCTTGGCTCACAGAGGAGGCGATATGGGTTCCTCAATGGCCTTTATCCTCTGAAAAACTTGCAGCAGCTCATCAGTTGGTAAAAGAACAACTGGAACTTAAGCACTTGGAGCCCTCCAATTCTCCCTGGAATACCCCTGTTTTCGTTATAAAAAAGAGATCAGGTAAATGGAGGCTTCTACATGACCTCTGCGCAATTAATGCCCAGTTAAAAGGTGGACTTATGGTAATAAATCAAAGGATAGACTTAGTCCAAGAACAAGTGGATGTACTGTGGCAGCTGGCCCAACTTGGCTGCGAATGGAAATACTCCAGTCTATGTGTGACCAGCATCCAATATCAAAACTTCACAAGGGCAGCAAATTTGTCTAAACAATTGTCCAGTTATCTTTTAGGTAATTGGACTGGAGAATTTGACAGCTTGATGAACCAACTTCGCATGGCTATTGTCACCGTGAACTCGACTAGAGTGGACGCCTCCCTTGCTGAAGGACTGGCTTCCTGGATTGCTACTGCCGTCTCACACTTCAAAGAATGGGCAGGGGTGGCGGGGTTTGGCCTATTTCTATGTGGAGGGATTATAATTATGCTCTGGATTATGTGTAGGCTCCGTGCCCAACATCAGCGCGATAAAGTAGTCATTGCACAAGCCCTTGCAGCTTTGGAAGCAGGCTCCTCCCCAAACATTTGGCTTAGTATGCTGGAGAAGTAGTCAATGACGGGTAAGACCTTCTGCAAGTCTTATCAACCTAAGACAGGGAGCAAACCAAAAGCTGTTTGTTTTCCCCATGACGGGTAAGAAAGACCTCTGCAGTGGCAACCTAAGACAGGCATTCTCCCAGCCAATTTATAGAAAAGGGGGAACTGTTGGCAGCCTACCACACAAACAGTGTGTGCCGCACCGCGCCCTAAAGATGGCGCCGACTTCCTGAGTCACTACAAGCCGTTTCCCGCCGTTGCCTATGCATTGGGCAATCTGCGCATGACTTTGAGCCCGCACACCTAATATTCTAATGAGGCATTGGCCCCTGTTGCGCTACGAGCCCATGCATTGGACATGCAAATGAGGCATCGGACGGTGCACCAATCCAGAGCATACCCGAACCCTCTAGACTGCTATATAAGCAGTGCCTCTTCCCCATTTCGGGGTCCTTCTCCTAAAAGAGCTGTGCACAATAAATACTGCTGCAGAAGAATCCTGTTGTCCGCGTGAAGTTCTTGCCGGCGAGACTGCTGCGCAGGACAGTTGTGGAGATCTGCTATTCAATCCGTGTGCCATTACATTACCGTGATTCTCCATTCTCTTGGGAGGAAAGCAAATACTCCTATGGAATTTTATTATTTATTGTTCATGTTTTGTTTCCTCTTATTTCAAATGCAATACACTTTTCTAAGGACCAATGTGGAAACTGTTCCTGCAGAAACATCCCTTAGAAGTGACAACTTAGAGAAGTAGTGGGTTAAACACAATTCCAATTTTGCTGCCTGATCTGACACCTCTTGGTCAAGGGCATATGGTGACCTTACATTAGCAGGAGATGAGGTGCCACATTTGGTGTTAAAGAACTGTGAAGCTACATTTGAGAGTGTCATGATTTAAACACGTACCCCAAAGTCCATGTAATGGAAACAATTCTTAGTTGCGTGTTAAAGGTGGAATGTGTGGGACGTAATGTGGATAGATGCGGCCTTTACAGGGAGAGGAAGAGACACACAGTGCCACACAGGTTCTGCCTCACCACTGTGATGCCCTCTGCCCTGCAGACTGAGCCAGAAGGTCCTCACCAAATGCTAATGCCATGCTCTTCCACCTCCCAGGCTCCAGAAACATGATCCAAACAAACCTCTATTCTTCAAACATTTCCTGGTTTCAGGTATTTTGTTATAGCAATAAAAAAATGAAGGATTTTTCTGCTTTCTTCAGTAAAGTGAATTTAAAACTTTGGAGAGAGCCTTTGTCTAATTTTATGATATAACAACAAAGAACACAAAACCCCAAATCCCTGGGACTAGAGATGGATCACTGGTTTAGAGCAGTGGCTGTTCTTGCAGAGGACCCAGGTTCAGTTGCCAGCACCCACGTGGTGGCTCACAAGTATCTGTGCATCCAGTTCCAGGGGATTTGATGCTCTCTTCTGACCTCAGAGCTTGCAGGCATTCACATGCTGCACATACATACCTGCAGCCAAAACACTCACAGACATAAAATAAAAAACCTTAAAAACCTTAAAAAGAGGCAGGCCTGGTAGTGCATGCCTTTAATCCCAGTGCTCAGGAGGTCAAGTTTGTTGGATTTCTATTAGATCAAGGCCAGCTGGGGCTACATAGCAAGTTTTAGGCCAGCTGGGGCTACAGAGACTCTGTCTCAAAAAGAAAAAGCTATAGAGAGGATTGGATGGAAAGATGGCTCAGCACTGGAAAGCACTGGGTATTCCTGCAGAAGTCCCAGGTTGGAATCTCAGAACACCTATGGTGACTAACAACCATCTCTAACTCCAGTTCCAGGGTTCCTACAACCTTTTCTGTCTTCAACATGCAATGCATGATATGGTTGCACTTACATACATGCATGCATGACACTCAAACACATAATTTTTTAAAAATTTAAAGAATAAGAGAAAATTGTAACTAAGACAATAAACCTTAAAAGGCATGCTGCCTGTCTAAATAAATCTTTATGATGTCCCACAGTGCAGTTAGTAGGCTTTATAAATACTGTACAGTACTTGTGTGCAGCCGATGAAGCTCAGCTGAGAGGATGCTTGCCTATCGCACACAAACCCCTCCACTCAGTTCCCAGCACTATACAAAGCAGATGTGGTAGCTACACCTGTAACACCTGCACTCATTCTGGAGGATCAGAAGTTCAAGGTCATCCTTGACNTTCTGGGACTGTGTTACTTCACTCAGCATGATATCTTCTAGCTCCAGCCATTTTCCTGCAAAGCTCATGATGTCATCCTTCTTCACTGCTGCATAGAACTCCATTGTGTATATGTACCACATTTTCTCTATGCACTCATCAGTTGAGGGGCATTTGGGTTGGTTCCAGCTCCTTGCTATTGTGAAGAGAGCTGAAATAAACATGGCTGTGCATGTATCTCTGTGGTGGGCCAGCCTGCATTCTTGTTTTGTTTTGTTTTGTTTTGTTTTAATTTTTTAATTTTTACTATTATTTATTTATACATACATTTTTTAAAGTGATGAGTTATTTCTGTGTCATGTTATTTCTTGTGTCCTGTTCAAAGTCCTGAAAGTGTCTTTTCCCTTAGAAGTGGTTTACTGTCTTAGTGGAAAAACCTGGAACTCCCTCATGAGACTAGGTAAGACTAGAGGATCTAAAATATAAGCCTTCAAAAAACAGGTCCTAAGGAAAAGTCTTCTAGTCACTGAGCATGACTTGGAAGGGGCTGTGGGCACTGAGCCCTCTCCTTGTCTGGGATGAGGATAATTGGTTTGTTCTGTGAGGACGTGTTGCTTCGCTACAGATGTGAAGCTATGGAGTGAAATGAGCATCAACTGGAGACTCCAAAACTGTGAGCCCTAATAAAACTTTTTCTTCATATGCTGATTTTCACAGATATTTTTTATAGGTATGAAAACCTAGGTCGCACCCTCTTGTACTTGCCTGCTTACATACCCGAGCCCCAAGCCCAATGTCTCCATATTATGCTTAATTCTAGCTCCTGGCACAAGGAGACTTCCAAAAAAATAGTTGCATGGTGGCCAGGACTGGTACAGAAAGTGGGGGTTCACATCTTCCAATGAGCACACGAAGCTGAGAGAGAGCCTCTGGAGACTAGAAAGGCTTGTCAAACTCTCTAAGCCTGCCCCCAGTGACATACTTCCTCTCGCATGGCCACACCTTCTAAGATCTCTGCAAACCACGCCACCAACTGGGGACAAAATGTCTGAATACTTGAAGCCTATAGGGGACAGTCTCATTCAAACCACCACAGAAATTCATTTTCTTTTCTTTTCTAAGGTTGTGATGAAGGGGTTGCAGAGATTGCTCAGTAGTATAAACACTGTCTGCTCTTGTAGGGGAGGCCAGTTTGATTCCCAGCACCCACATGGCAGCTAACAACCATCTGTATCTTCATTTCCAGGGGATCTGATTTGTATGAGTGTGCGTGCGGGTGCATGTGAGTATCCCAGGTGCCCACGGTCACGCACATACACAGAGACCAGAAGAGGGCATCAGGTGTCCCTCTCCTTCACCCTCTGCTTCTCCCTCTGAAGCAGGGTCCCTTCTTGGACTGGGGCTCTCATCTCAGCTGTCTTGGAAGCCAGCAGGCCCCAACAATCATCCTATCTCTACCCTCAGTGCTCAGGTTTAAGGCTTTTGTGGAGAAAACCTGGCATCTTACATGGGTGCTGGGATCTTAAATCATCTTCATAGTTACAGAAAGTGCTCTTAACTGCTGTGCCACATCTTCAGGCTAAATATTGTGATTTTCATCTATCTATCCCTTAGCTTCTTATCTGCTGGCTGTGATACATTGCCCTGACAAAGGCCACTAGGCTTATAGTGACAGGAGTTTGAGAGAGTTGATCATGTCAGATTCATAGTCAGGAACAGAAAGCAATGACTGCATGTCTGCTTGGGCTTAGCTCCATTTCTCCAGTCTTACACGCTCTAGAATCCTGCGCCTAGGAATAGAGCCGCCTACAGTAGGAGAGTCTTCCCACCTCAATTAAGAAAATCAAGACAATCTCCCACAGGCATACCCACATCCCAACCTCATCTAGGGAATCTTTTATTGAGACTCTCACAGGTGATTCAAGATTGGGTCAGATTGACAAAGCTATGAATCCCAGCTCATCAAGAAACAATGCTACCTGCTGGAGAGAATCCCACCACCTGCTGCTGTGCTTGTCTTCCCAGGATTCCTTAAAATCAGGACTGGTTTACAGGAAAGGAAAACAATCTCATCTGAATATATTTTTGAGGATTTGGTATATTCCTGTTCCCATTGGGGGAAAGTACTAAGACATGGCCCCTGTGGGTGAGGATTGGCAGGACATTGGTAGAGGGAGAGGGAACTAACTGCCCACAAGAATAAGTCCATGTTTCTCTCAGTGCAGTAGTTTTGTGGCTTCTCTAGAAGGAGCCACAAAAATTACAGCCTAAAATTACAGCCAGCTTCATGCAGCTCGACCCTTTCAGCCTTGTAGTATTCCTGTGATTTTGACCAGTACTCCCTAGTTTGAACTTAATTTGAATCCTACCACATAAGGATCTGGATTAGAACACAAATATCAAACAATAAAAAATATTTATGGGGATGGAGAGATGGCCTAGCGGTTGAGAGTGCCAACTGCTCTTGCAGAGATCCTGGGTTTGATCTCCAGCACCCACATGGCGGCTGAGAACCATCTTTGGCTCCAGTTCCAGGGGAATCTGACGCCCTCTTCTGACCTCCTTGGCTTTGCATGACACGGGTGCACAGACCTACATGCAGACAGTATATTCATACATATAAAAAATAAATAAAATTTAAAAAATATTTATGTATTTGTGTAGAGGTACTAGGGATCCAATCCAGGCTCTGCATGTGGTGGGCAAGTCCTCTATCCTGATTCATATCCTTAGCCCTGCAAAGATCTTTGTAAAATGTGCCAGGGCTAATGGGCATAAGATTATTTGCGCTCTGCCATGAAAAAGCCTTATCTGAGGACTAGAAAGGTTGAAATTTGTTTCTCATGGCCCTGTGCCATGTTTCTTGTATTTCACATTGAAAATCTGTGAGATGAGCTGGTAAATGGCTCACATTTGGATAAGAGTGCTTGCTGCGCTAGCATGAGGATCAGAGTTCAAATATTCAGCCCTCACGTACAGAGCTGGATATGGCTGTGTGTATCTGTAATGCTAGTGCTGTGCTGGGCAGAGACAGGAGGATCACTGGGACTTGATGGCCAACAACCCTAGCTGCAGGTTCAGTGAGAGACCAGTCTCAAGGGAGTAAGACAGAGAGAGACACAGAGCAGGACCAGACAGCCGCCTCTGGCATCTGCATTCTGCTCCTACACGGACACACACACATATACCACACACATGTACACATAAACCACACACACACACATGGACACATGCCACACACACATATATCACACACACATATACCACACACATCAACACATATGCCACACATATATACCACACACATATATATCACACACATGTACACATATACCACACACGTACACATATATCACACACACAGACACAGACACACAGACACACACACAGACACACACACACACAACCCTGTCACTGAAATGTGCTTATGCCCTGTGGCTTCCACCCTGAGCAGTTGTGGAGATCTGCTATTCAGTCCATGCGACATTACCATGATTCTCCATTCTCCTGGGAAGAAAGCAAATACTCCTATGGAATTTTATTATTTTGTTCATGTTTTGCTTCCTCTGATTTCACATGCAATACTCTTTTCTAAGGACCAGTGTGGAAACTGTTCCTGCAGAAACATCCCTTAGAAGTGACAACTTAGAGAAGTAGTGGGTTAAACACAATTCCAATATTGCAGCCTGATCTGACACCTTTGGGTCAAGGGCATATACTGACCTTACATTAGCAGGGGGTGAGGGGCACATTTGGTGTTAGAGAACTGTGAAGCTACATTTGAGAGTTCATGATTTAAATGTGTACCCCAAAGTCCATGTAATGGAAACAATTCCTAGTTGCGTGTTAATGGTATCTGGAGGTGGAATGTGTGGGAGGCAACGTGGATAGATGGCGGCCTTTACAGGGAGAGGAAGAGAGACACACAGTGCCTGCAACATGGGTTCTGCCTCACCACTGTGATGCCCTCTGCCCTGCAGACTGAGCTAAAAGGTCCTCCCCAAATGCTAATGCCATGCTCTTCCACCTCCCAGGCTCCAGAAACCTGAGCCAAATAAACCTCAATTTTTTTTTCTTTTTTAGTTTTTGTTTTTCCTTTTTTTTTTTTTTGGTAATTTTGAGGCAGGGTCTCCCTTTTAGTACCAGCTGTCCTGGAGCTCGCTCTGTAGACCAGGCTGGCCTTGAACTCACAGAGATCCACCCACATCTACCTCCCAAGTGCTGGGATTAAAGGTGTGTGCCACCTTGCCATGGTTAAACCTCCATTCTTCATACATTACCTGCTTACAGGCATTTTATTATAGCAACAGAAATTAAAGGGGTTTTTAAAACTTTGGAGAAAGAACCTTTGCCTAATTTTATGAAATAACAGCAAAGAATACAAAACTCCAAATCCCTGGTCTAGAGAGATGGATCACTGGTTTAGAGCAGTTGCTGCTCTTGCAGAGGACCTTGGTTCAGCCGGCAACCACGTGGTAGCTCACAAGTATCTGTGCCTCCAGTTCCAGGGGATTTGAAGCTCTCTTCTGACCTCAGAGCTTGCAGGCATTCACATGCTGCACATATACGTGCGGGTAAAACATCCACATGCCTAAAATAAAAAGCCTTAAAAACTTTAAAAAGAGGCAGGCATGGTAGTGCATGCCTTTAATCCCAATACTTGGGAGGTCGAGGCTGTTAGATGTCTATTAGGTCAAGGCCAGCTAGGGCTACATACATAGACAAGGCGGGGCTACAGGGATACTCTGTCAAAAAGAAAAATAGAGAGAAGTTTGCAGAGACATCTCAGTGCTTAAAACCATTGGCTGTTTCTGCAGAAACTCTGCCTTGGAATCCCAGAACCCACATGTTCTAGGGGTCTGACAACCTCTTCTCTCTTCCATATGCAGTGCATGGCATAGGTGCACTTACATACTTGCATGAATAACACTCAAACACAGAAAAATTAAAAAATTAAATTTAAGAATGAGATAAACTTGAAACTAAGACAATTAACCTTAAAAGGCATGCTGCCTGTCTAAATAAGTCTTTACGATGTCCCACAGTGCAGTTAGTAGGCTTTATAAATACTGTACAGTACTTGTGTGCAGCCGATGAAGCTCAGCTGAGAGGGTGCTTGCCTATCACGCACAAACCCCTCCACTCAGTTCCCAGCACTATACAAAGCAGATGTGGTAGCTACACCTGTAACACCTGCACTCATTCTTGAGGATCAGAAGTTCAAGGTCATCCTTGACTACAGAGAATTTGAAACAAGCCTGACCTACAGGAGACCTGAGACCCTGGCTAAAAACCAAACCAAAGCAAAGCAGATTTGCATTTTGCCAGGGAACGCAGATGAGCACTATTATAATCTGGTTCCTCCTGCAGTCCCACTTCCCTGTCTGATGGTGACATAGGGAATGAGGTCTGGTTTTGTCCACAAAACCTAGAAAACTTCTTTCTTCTCACAAGGCTGGCGTCTTTATCCCTGACACTAGCAGTATTTGGAACATAGGTAAATGGTTGTCTTGTTAGTTAAAAAATCAAAATTGGGGGCTGGAGAGATGGCTCAGCAGTGAAGAACATTGCAGTTTTTCCCAAGACCCTGGGTTTGATTCCCAGCACCCACATGGCAGCTAACAACTATCAGTAACTGCATTTCCAGGGGATCCACAGCCTCTTCAGGTCTCCGCAGATTTTGCATGCCATAGGTGTATTTAAAAACATGCAGGCAGTAGCTCTCTCCTTGGAAGAATAACCCATGGCTGATGCCACAAGCTTACATCCTCTAATGGTTAGGAGATGTTATAAGCCACAGTAAGACCCTGTCATATTTTACAGTAAAAACATAATTCATGGATTAACATACCACCCCAAACATCTGTGTCTCAACCAAAGTAACCTACCATAACAATTAGTACTGTTTAAATACCTGTATATCTAATTGCTTGTGTTAAATCAGTAGGATTAAAAAGTTATTCCTGGACAAACTATCAGCCCATGAAAGGAAAGAGCCAGAATTGACCAGAGTCCAAAACGACAGCTCCAGAGAAAGTAGACTGTTTTGCTTCTCATCCACCTGTGCCCCTTTTCTAAGCCTAGGGAACAATCTGCGGAAGAGGGGGCATGGTAGAATGTAAGGGCTGCAAATGGGGTGAATGGTGAAACTACAGCAATATAGACTGGACACTTATTTTATCAACTTGATTGTACATACAAGCCCCCCCAGCTGGATGGAGGGACCCTTGGGCTGTGTGGGTTTGGGCACAACTGCTTGCAAATTGGTTTTACACGAAGGATGCTTGTACTCATACATTATTATTTATTGTTAAAAAATGAAAAAAATAATAAACAAGTAAAAAAATAAAAACATGCAGGCAGGACACTCATACACATAACATAAATGTTAAAAAATTCAAAATCGGGGCTGGAGAGATGGCCTAGCAGTTAAGAGCGCCGACCGCTCTTACAGAGGACCCGGGTTCGATCCCCAGCACCCGCATGGCGGCCGAGAACCGTCTGAAACTCCAATTCGAGGAGAACTCCAGTTCCAGGGGAATCCGAGACCGTCTTCTGACCTCCGTGGCATTGCACGACACTGGTGCACAAACTTGCATGCAGACAGTACATTCATACACATACAGAAATAAATAAAATTAAAAAAAAATTAAAAAAAAATTCAAAATCATACTGTACTGCTCTGCGATTTCTTCTGCAATGTCACTATCTATTTGCTTCCCCAGACTGGAATCTGATGTAATACAAAATAATAGTATGAAAGAAACACCAGCTGAGACAGCAAATCTGTCCTAAAATTAGAACCAGCCCAATGGGTTATGGCTGTAAAGTCAAAAGAGTGAAAAAAAGAAAAAAGAAAACTAGATAAAACAATGGTAAGCCACTTCAAAGAGGAAAATTATTCTCTTTAAAGCTTGGTAGACATTACTATATTATCCATCATAGACTGTGTCAACTTATATGCCAGAGCTTACTGTAACAAGTGTGCCTGTTTCCTGAATCTACTGCATAGTTTTTAAAATTTGTACTGTCTTTTTTTTTTTCCCCTCTGTCTGATCCACCCTGGTACTGGGTCCATTATTCTCTGATCCCTCCTGCAAGCAGGTCCTTTTGATCCGTCCTTTACTCTCTACTCTCTGATCCATCTTGGAGTTGGGTCCTTTGCTTTCAGATCCATCTTGGAGATGGGCCCTGTAGTGTTTCTGAACTGTCTTTTCTGACAATTGCAACTATCCCTGTGTGGTTTTCTTTTGTTGCTTTACTGATTTTAAATTTTTATTTTTGTGGGCTGGAGAGATGGCTCAGTGGTTAAGAGTGCCGACTCCTCTTGCAGAGGACCTGGGTTCGATTCCCAGCACCCACATGGCAGCTAAGAACTGTCTTTAACTCCAATTCCACGGGAATCTGACGCCCTCTTCTGACCTCCGCGGCATTGCATAACACGGTACACCAACCTACATGCAGACAGTACACTCATACACATAAAAAAATAAAAAATAAAAAAATAAAATAATTTTTTATTTTTCAATTAAAAATTTTTAAAATTTTATTATTATTATTATTATTATTATTGGTCTTTTTTGAGACAGGGTCTCCCTGTAGCCCCAGCTGCTGAGCTGTCCTGGAACTCACTCTGTAGACCAGGCTGGTCTTGAACTCACAAAGATCCGCCTGCCTCTGCCACCCAAGTGCTAGGATTAAAGGCATGCGCCACCACACCCAGCCTATGTTTATGTGTATGAGTGTACTGTCTGCATGTAGGTTGGAACACCTGTGTCATGCAATGCTGTAGAGGTCAGAAGAGGGTGTCAGATTCCCCTGGAACTGGAGTTAAAGACAGTTCTCAGCCACCGTGTGGGTGCTGAGGATTGAACCCGGGTCCTCTGCAAGAGACGTCAGCGCTCTTAACCACTAGGCCATCTCTCCAGCCCCTACAGGTTCATTTTTTTTTGTCTTTTCGAGACAAGGTTTCCCTGTATTCCCACCTGTCCTAGAACTCACTCTGTAGACCAGACTGGCCTTGAACTTACAAAGATCCACCTGCGTCTGCCTCCCAAGTGCTAGGATTAAAGGCGTGTGCCACCACGCCCGGCTTCAGGTTGATATTTTAAGATCAGTCTTCCCATACTGGGATCTTGCTGTTCTGATTTTGATTATGTTCTTTTTCATTGTTGATTTTTCACATTTCCTTTCTCGACACATTATGCAGATGTATTTTCCATGTCTTTTCTTTCGGGATAATGGTATGAGTTGTCTTGGAAAATTTCTTTTCTTTTTTTTTTTTACACATTTGACTTTCCTCACTAGATCACAGTGTGTCAGTTAGCCACAACTATGCAATGAACACTCCTGCAGTTCAGACTTATCAGAGTTATCATCACTCACCATTCCATAGGCTGACTCAGCTTAGCTAAATGCTTTGCAGTTGAGGTTCCTCACAGGGTTTCAGATGTGGGCTGGGTCTTCAGTCATCTGGATTGAGGGCCTGACAGGATGTGGCTGGAGCTGGTGTTCACTGCTGAAGGCTCAGGCTCTCTGACACCATGAAGCCTCCATAAGGCCTCTCCATATGATTTGAAGTTCTCACAGCAAAGCAACAGGAGCTAAAGACTAGGTCTAGAGCTTCCTAAGAACTAGCCTCATAAGCTCCGTATACCATTTCTGCTGTGTTCTTGATCAAGCAAACCCACAAGGCTGATCCAGATTCATGGGGTGAACAGTGACAACATCTCCTGTGTGTGTGTGTGTGTGTGTGTGTGTGTGTGTGTTGAATAGTGCTGTCTACCTTTAACTAGCTCCATAGTCCCCTTACCACAGACTTCATGTCAATTCTAGGCAAAATATAATAATCTCTAAGACCCTCTGTGATTTTGGCTCTAAGTTTTGGATCTCTTTCTCCATATCACAACAAGGTAAAGATGTTGGTTTATCTGAACACCTGCAAAATAAAGATGCATATCTATAATTCTTCACTGACCTGGGTAAGAGAGTTTCAAACAGGGTCTAGAGATGGCTCAGTGGTTAAGATCATATTATAGGCAGTTCAGAACTGCCTACAATACAGCTTCAAAGGGATCCAATGTGCCTGGCCTCCATAGGTACCTGCCCCCAAAAGGATTCTATTAAAAAACAAACAGGAGGGGCTGGAGAGATGGCTCAGCGGTTAGGAACACTGACTGCTCTTGCAGGGGAACTAGGTTCAATTCCCAGCACCCACATGGTGGCTAACAATGGTGTATAACTCTGGTACCAGAGGATCCAGTGCCTTCTTCTGGACTCCAAGTACACCACATGACACAGGTACATATACATACATGTAGAAAATACATTCAGATATATAAAATTAAAAATTTTTATTAAAAACACCAATAATAAGGAGAAATAGCAATCAAAGAGCAGACACTGATTCAAAAAGTCAGCTAGCCATGTGGGCACATAACCCACTTCCTACTGAGTCCTGTGGTGGGGAGACATTCTCCACAGCTTATGTCTGCAGAATTACTCTTTTTACATGGAGAATGACCTGTGCTTGCCTCTCTGACCATAGAAATGCAAGGTTTTCTAAAAAATCTTTTTTCAACCCTTCTGCTGTTTCTAGATGTGATTTACTATGATTCTACCTGGATTTCTATTAGATAAAATCACTTCCACCAAAATCAAGTAAAGCCTCTGGTTGAAGGTGTCCAAATGTTATGGCAGCCTGGTATAGAGGAACAGGTGTTTAATTCCAGGCCTCATGGGGCAGGGAAAGGCAGATAACAGTGAGATCTCTGTGAGTTCCTGGCCACCCAGGGCTACATAGTAGACTCTGACTCATAAAGAAAAAAAAATTAGTCTGATGGGATGACAGCCTTAATATTCAAACCATTTTGTGTAGTTTCTGCACCCCACAAATTAGCTTTCTGCAGCCCTAAGAGTCTTACAGGTTTGCCCTTGTGATGATCTTATCCTAAAGGCTACTTCTTTAAGGAAAGCCACTTTGGACTAGGACACAACTAAGGAGATGCAGCAAAGAATCTTCAAGTACAGGAAGATATCTCAATTACTGCATCTTCAGAGAACTAACCAGGTTGGGGGGCTAAGGGAGCTTAGACCAGAAAACAGGGGGGTGAGCTAGGAGACTGAGTCCTGGGATGGAATGCTGAAGAGCATGACTCAAAGTTCTATACTGCTACTGCAGGACAGCTGTGGGACTGTGGCCCACAGTATCCAGCACGCACTGGATAAGTGTGTCCTCCGGTGTCTGATGATGCTTGAACGGATGCTGAAGCCTCACCCACTCACTGTACTTATGAAATATTCTACTCCCCTGAGTGTGTTCTCTGGTGTGCAATGAGGACTGACTTTCTGCTAAAGCCTCGTCCACAGGCTCTACATACATACGTCTTTTTTCCTGAGTGTGTCCTCTGGTGTGCAGTGAGGGCTGACTTCTGACTGAAGCCTCGTCCACAGTCTCCACATACATAGGGCTTTTCTCCTGAGTGTGTCCTCTGGTGTGCAGTGAGGACTGACTTCTGACTGAAGCCTCGTCCACAGGCTCCGCATACATAGGGCTTTTCTCCTGAGTGTGTCCTCTGGTGTTTGATGAGGCTTGAACGGATGCTGAAGCCTCGCCCACACTCACTGCACTTGTAAGGCTTTTCACCTGTGTGTGTCCTCTGATGAATGTTGATTTCTGACTTCCAGTTAAAGCCTCGCCCACACACACTGCACTTGTAAGGCTTCTCACCTGTGTGTTTCCTCTCATGAATGATGAGCTGTGACTTCGAACAAAAGCCTCGCCCGCACTCACTGCACTTGTAAGGCTTGTCACTTGAGTGTGTCTTCTCATGAATGATGAGAGTTGACTTCCAGCAAAAGCCTCGCCCACACTCACTGCACTTGTAAGGTTTCTCCTCCCCTGAGTGTCTCCTCTGGTGTGCAATGAGGTTTGACTTCTGCCTGAAGCCTCGCCCACACTCACTGCACTTGTAAGGCTTTTCTCCTGAGTGTGTCCTCTGGTGTGCAATAAGGACTGACTTCTGGCTGAAGCCTCGCCCACACTCACTGCACAGGAAGGGTTTCTCTCCAGAATGTGTCTTCTGGTGTCTGGCAAAGCACTTCTTTAGACTGAAACCGTTCTCACACACACCATACACATGGGGCTTAGCTCCTGAATGGATCCTCTGGTGCCCGAACAGGTTTGTCACGTTTTGGAAGCACAGTCCACACTCTGCACAGATTACAGTTCCAAATCCCATCTCTTTTCGCTTCAGGGACTCTTCTGTTTCCTTAGGGCTCCTAACTCGAGCTGGGATGGCCTCCAGCTCCACTCCTGAGCCGCCATTCTGAGAGCTGACCTGCTGCCTCTGCAGGGGCCTGGACAAGGCTCCCAGACTCCTTTTCTTTGTCTTTCCAGGTGAAGGCCTGCTGTCTTCTCTCCCTCCGCCTCCTGCTTTCTCTGTCCAGGAGCTCCCATCAGAGGCTTGCTGCTGCTTCTCCTGGGGACCCAGACAGTCCCCTGGGTCAACACGACTATCTGCATACAGGCCTGTGAAGATCCGGGGGCTCTGACCACTTCGCACGGGATCGTGTGACAGGTGTTGCTCAGGGAACTTCTGACTGGACAAATCCAGAGGGCAGGAAGGACCAAAGTGGAGTTCCGGGTTTGGATCTGCTGCACAGGAAAGCAGGAGTCAGAATGGAGTCCTGGCAGGGACAGCTAAACAATCCACATAATCTCATGCTAGACTTGCGCTTGCTCTTCAAAATGCTGAAAACTGTGCCACCACACCAAGACCTCCACACATGTCTTCCATTCCTGTCCCTCCATACATCTCTCAGCTCCTGTTAAATCTAGACATTCACTCGTGCTGGACATCTTTAGTTGTCCACTTGAGTAACCTGGGTTGTGGGAGCCTCAACTGGAGAATTTCCTCCATTGGACTGGCCTGTGGCAAAGTCTGTGGTGGACCTTCTTGACTTCTGAATGATGTGGGAAGGCACAGCCCACTGTGGGAACTGGAATCCCTGGCCACCGTGCTTGGTATTGTATAAGAAAGCAGGCTGAGCACAGGCCAGGTCAGCAAGCCAGCAAGCAGCATTCCTCCATGGGCTCTGACTCCATCAGCAACTGACTCCAGGTTCCTGCTACCTTGGGTGCCTCAGTGATGAACGCTGACCAGGACATGGAAGGCAATAAAACCTTTCCTCCCCAAGTGGCTTTCAGTTAGACTGTTTTGTCCCAGCAAATGGTGACAAACTAGAACAGCAATTGGTACCAGGATTGTGTGGTATTTCCTTGACAGACCTGACCTTGGTGTCTTAGAGAGGCTGTGGAACTGTTTGGAACTTTGGGATAGAATCTGTGGGTTCTGATTGGCTGGGGCTGAAAAGTCAGCTGTGATTAAGAAGAGAACAGAACCTGAAGTGACACATTTGCTTCATTCGGACAACTAATGCTGGTTTGCTGGCCCTGAACAATCAGCTGTAAATAACAAGAGACCACCATCCTTGTGGTAAAGTCTTCTGGGAAGAATTATCTCAGCATAATTTCACAGGTGTGTGATCCAGAGAGGGCCCAAGGCCTCCATATTGAGGGTGGAAGCAGGACTTGATAATGAGTAAGAGTTTCCAATAAGGTTCTGGTGTTCAAAGCTTGAAGGGGTCACAGAGAACAGTTGAGGCCTGGCAGTGAGAGAGGCCAGGAAAGGGCATTGGTGAAAATCCAGCCCTGTTTGCAGTGAAGACTACCAGAATTCAAGGGTTTATGAAGAGAATGTAAGGTGCTGCATAAAGAGAGATCAGAAGACCTTACTGATGAGGGTGCAGCCTCAGTTTCAGGGAAGACCCCAGCTTTTTGGAGATGACAGGACTACGGGCAGTAGCATACATACAATGCAGCTGGCCTGTCCGATAAGACAAGTTGTGTGTGCTGTGGGGATGGCAAAATCATAGGAGTGGACCTGCCTGAACCCTGCCCCAGAATCTTGTAAGTGAATCCCAGATGTCCAGGCTTGAAGTAATTGCTGGACATAGTTTTTGGTTAGGTGTGTCTGATTCTTCCCTTTGGAAATAAGACAGCACTTGTTTTGATTTTATTCAGGAAGCCACAGAGAGGATAGTTTTAAAAGACACTGTAAACTTTGAAGTGTTTGGATTTTTTTTTTAAGGACAGTAGGTCTTTCAAGTTGTACTGTCTTATGTTGTGATTTTAAAATAATACCTGGGCATATGAAATGGAAAGCTTGTAGGTCAATATTGATATGTTTGTGTGTCAAGTTGACAAGGGATCAATTGTGCTTGAGAGATTTACTTGCAAACTTGACACACCGGGGAAGAGGGAGAATCACTGGGGAATTCCCTGCATTGGACTGGCCTGTGGACAGTCTTTAGTGCAACTTCTTCACTAGGTGATGTGGGAGTGCTCAGTGCACTGTGGTCAGTGTCACTGCTGGGAAGGTTGTTCTGTGCTGTATAAGAAAGCAGACTCTAGCCGGGCATGGTGGAGCATGCCTTTAATCCTAGCACTTGGGATACAGAGGCATGCAGATCTTTGTGGGTTCAAGACCAGCCTGGTCTACAGAGCGAATTCCAGGACAGCAGGGGCTACAGAGAGACCCTGTCTTGAAAAGACCAAAAAAAAAAAAAAAAGAAAAAAAAACAGGCTGTGCATGGGCCAGGGCTGCAAGGCAGTAAACAGTGTTCCTCCATGGCCTGTGCTTCAGCTCCTACCTCCAGGTTCCTGCCCCAAGTTGGCACCTTGGGTTCACTCAGTGTTGAATTGTGACCTAGGAGTTGTAAGCTAAATACATCCTAACTCCCCAAGGTGGTTTTTGTCAGAGAGTTTTGTCACAGCAAATGAAGGCAAACTAGAACATCACTACATACGAAGAAGCATCACAGGTGGTTTCTAATATGTGAAACGGTCAATACACAAGTCTCTTCGCAGTTACTACTACACTCACAATGACACCTTGATAGAAACCATGTCCACATGTGGTGGTGCTTGTGCTTTTGAGTGAGAGCAATTAGCCACAGGACCCACGTGGAAATGTCTGTCATGATTTCCCCATGACTCTGAGACACCATCATTCCAATCTCAGTGTAGAAGCACGAGAGAGGAGTTGAACACAAAGGGCATCACATACCTAACAGGGGTCTCCCTCCTCTGACAAATATGTATCAACAAACTACCTGTGTCAGCAATTCTACAAGGCAGTAAGCCCTCAGTGACATCGTAGCCTAGGTCCCCAGTAACATAAAAGATGCTCCACTCTTGTGGCTTTACCAATGCCCAAAGTCCTGGTAATTCCATAGTGAGTGTAAATAAAACTTTATCCAGAAATCAATTCAAAAGGTAATCTTGGGGGTCAGGGACAGAGCTGAGAGATGGAGTGCTTGCCTAGTACAGACAAGGCCTTGAGTTTGATCCCTAGAACCACACAGAAAGGGAGAGGGAGAGAGAAAAACAAGTGCACAGATGTTGGAGACTGAGACACAGCCCTGCCTGGATAAGCCCGGACAAGCCCTGCTCCACCCAGAAGGGATCATGGGGCTAGGCTAGCGTTTGCTGAAGATAAGCCACAGGATGTTTCAGCCCACAGGACATTCCAAGCTTACCATAAACACGTTTTGCAAGTCCTGCCAGATCACCCTTGCCTTAACTCTGAAAAGTATAAATGTAACTGCTTTTGTCCCAATAAAAGGGACTTTGACAACCTTGCTTGGTCTCCTTCCTTTCTCCCGCCCATTATATTTCAGGTCTGGGGTCTCCCCTCGAAACCCACTAGTAACTGAGTTCCACAGGATATGGGACACACAGAGGAAAGGCCAATGGGTGAAGCAGGAGGATTATGAGCTTGAGGCCAGCCTGAGGTACACACTGAATTGAAGGTCAGCCTTCTCTCAAAGAACAACAAAGAAAAAAAAAAGAAAGAAAAAGCCTCTCAGCATTGGACCATGAACACACACAAAATTTATGACAAATGACTAGAGGCCCAAGGAAAACTGAATAAAAAAAATCACATGTGGCTAGGTATGGTGGCACACGCCTTTAATCCTAACAACTGGGAGGCAGAGGCAGGCAGAACTCTGTGAGTTCATGGACAGCCTGGTCTACATAGCAAGTTCCAAGCCAGATGGGGCTACAGAGAGACCCTGTCACAAAAAGACAAAAAATTAAATGACTTAAAATGAACAGAAAACACTACCCAGAAAGCAATTCTCCTCACTGTACCTCCTGTAGGAAATGCTAACATTAAACATATTGTTTCTTCACAACTGGCACTGGTCAGCTGAACACAAGCAGTGACCAACCAATTTCAGAAACTGGGAGATACAGCTCTTAGTGAAACTACCTAAACATCCCTTTCTTTTCTCTTTTGGTGCTTAGCCCCAACTGGCCTAGAACTCACTATATAGAGCAGAGCGGCCTCAAACTCACCGACATCTCTCCTCCTCTGCCTATTCTTCCCAGTGCTGGTCTGCAAGGAGATGCCACCATACCCAGCCTAAACACGCATCCCTTAACTAGGAATATCAAAACTATGAGAACTCTATGTACATCTGCATTGTTCTCCTCTATGAAAATGAACTTTTCAATTCTAACTGAATTATAATTATGCTTATTATTATAATTATTATAGTCAGCATAACTAGTATTTCCTGTCTCAAAAAAATTCCTGCTGTTTCTACTGGGCAGAGAACTACACAAATGCTTTCCATTTGATCCTTTTTTTTTTAATCTTGTATATGCCTTTTTATTTTATTATTTTTTTAATTTTATTTACTTTTCTATGTGTATGTATGAATGTACAGTCTGCATGTAGGTTTGTGCACCCGTGTCTCGCAGTGCTGCGGAGGTCAGAAGAGGGAGTCGGATTCCCCTGGAACTGGAGTCCTCCTGGAATTGGAGTTACACACGGTTCTCAGCCGTCATGTGGGTGCTGGGGATCGAACCCAGGTCCTCTGCAAGAGCAGTCGGTGCTCCCAACAACTAGGCCATCTGTCCACCCCTCCATTTGATCTTTCAATGTCTGGGAAGTCACCAGGCACAAGTCTTTCCTGCCAGCACCTGCAGTGGTCTATGTCAGGTGTGGATGATGGTCTGAGAGCCCCCGATCCACCTGACTCCATCCCTGCCAGTCCCAGTGCTGGGACTGCAGTTCCCAGGGATCCATGCCCTCTATGACATGGTTCCACTCATATACTCATGCACATTAAATAAAAATATTTGTCTTTTAATTGAGAGCAGTGTGTGAAGGGGCTTTAATGGTAGAACACATGCTTGACATGTACTTAGCAAGTCTGTGGATTGAATCCCTAGCTCCAAAATAAACCTAAAAATTAAAAAAAAAAAACCACAAAAGTGGAACTCCAAGTTTAATAATAAAGGTTTCTTTTCAGTGTGTGTTAGTTTACTTTTGCTTATTTGTTTGTTTAAACAGTATCTCCTATAGCACAGCTGTCCTGGAACTCTCTATATGGACTAGGCTGGCCTTGATCTCACTCAAGCTCCTGGAGATCTGCTTCTGCCTCTGCTCAGGGCGTAAGGCCCCTGCCCCCACATCCCACCTGATTAGCTGCTTTCTGGGGGAATCTTTCTTGCTGCAGCTGGAGATCCACCTGCAAAGAAGAGTTTGGCTGATAGAAGAGCTCCCGTTGTCAGACAGGGCTAGAAGAAAGAACAGAAGGACCTTGGGGTGTGTCAGCTACTGTGAAGGACTCTCATAGCTGGCGTATAATGAAGTGGCTGCAGGAGTCAGAGGTTCAGAATACAGGGAAGCCAGTCATCAGCAGGGGCACCTTTCCTTGACTCCACCACAACACACATGGTGCAGCATAACACTCAGTGGTAAAAAGCCTGGGTCAAGACCCTTTTTTGGTTCAGGAATGTGATGACTGAGTCTTCACAACATGGCCTGACATGTGCCTCCCACGAACTTATTAGGACTTTGGCACATTAGCCATCTGAAGTAAGAAGAAAAAAAGAGGAAGAGAAAAAACCTGGTTTAACTTCTCAAAGAAAGTTTAAATGTCCATGACTCAGATATTCATTATAGAGCTCAGATATGCTAAAGCTGCACTCACGAATGTGCACAGTTAGCAGAATGTAGACATGTGTCCTCAGATCCTAATTTGGAAACAGTGTCAGAAATCATGTGAATCTACCCAATTTTCAGGCAATCTTAAACATCAACAATAAAAACATGAGAATAACAATTTTTAAAAGCATAGAAATAAAAATTGTAATTATTATACATGTTTTGTAACTTTAAGCCCAAAAGTTATGTCACAGCCAGGGGCTGCTGACACATTGACCCTGGACCCTGGACTCTGAGAAAATGAATTTCTGTCAACTGAGCTAGTTTGTTCCTTTCTCCTATTGACAGTCAATTTTTCGCTCCATTTCTTCAGAATTCTATTTCAATTTCTCAACTGGGTTTTTGCTTTTTTCTCTTTCTCTTTCCGATGCAGTGACACTTAAGTCAGGGACTGTTCATGCTAAGTGCCTGCCCTGCAGAGTTAAACCCCAGTCCTCCCCACTGGCATTCTAGCTTTGCTGCCTCTCACTGGCCTTTCCTTGCTTTCTCAGCTCACTCAGTTTTTGCCATCTTCTTGCTCATCTTGTCTAAAAACTGCACAAGAAAAAGAAACCAAGTCCTCAAGGAGGAGGAGACAGAGACAGCAGGAAAGCGCCTACAGAAACCGGGAGCATGGAAGGGGGGACAAGGGGTCAAGCGAACAGCTGCCCTGCAGCTCCTAGTCACCACCTCCTTTCTCAGCCCCTGCGCTGCTGACAGCCCTGGGTCCCATTTCCCAGAACTTTCCCACTCACCTGCACAGACAGCCTGGGGACGCTTTCTTTCCTCTCTCCATGTCTCCTTCCCTTGCTCTAGCTGCGTGATCAGTTTTGGTTTGGAAAACGGAATTCCTGCTCACCAGAAAAGAAAACAGGATGCTGTAAATTATGCTGTCAGGGGAGCTCCGACTTTGCTGATGGAAAGGACTGAAAAGCAAAGACTGAGGGAGGAACTTTAAAGGGTGGAACAAAGTTACTGGAGAACAGTGGGGAAGGATTTCAGAAAGGACCACAGTGATGGATCCTTCCCATTTACAGCTCGTCTTAATGGTGAACTTCAGTGTATGGAGAAGCACCTAGGAGATCAGTGTAGCACACCTCTGAGTGGTTCAGAGGGCGTTTCCAGAGAGGATTCAAAGACAGCTGCCTTGAAAGTGGGTGGAGCATCCCATAGCCTGGGGCCTGTGCAGAGTAAAAGGGGAAAGAGAAGAAAGCAATGCACAGTGGTTTGTCCTCCCTCTCTCTGCACTGTGGTTGGCATGAAGTGCGACTTCACTCAAAGGACCCCCCTCCACCATGATGGACTGAGCTGTGGGCCAGATTAAATATTTTGCCTTTTACGTTTTTTATTTTTATTTATGAGGATACTGCATGCATGTGTGGAAGTGCAGGTCTGAAAAGGGCAGTTGGTTCCCCTGGAACTGGAACTGGAGATGGCTATTAGCTGGTTGTTATTGTACCTGGGACTTTGCAAGAGCAGACAATGCTCTGGACAGCTGAGCCACCTCTACAGTCTCCAAGTTCTTTTCTTAAGTGTCTGTGGTGGTTTGAATGAGAATCTCCCCCATAGGCTCCAAGTATTCAGATATTTTGTTCCCAGATGGCGTAGAAGGTGTGGCCATGCTGGAGGGAGCAAGGCATTGGGACTGGGTTTAGAGAAATCTTTTCCTTTTTTTAATGTGTCAAATGTAAAAGCAATTCTGCTATTTCAGCCTCTCAGGTATTGAGATTACAGAAGTGAGCTACCACTCACTGCCTTTTTCCTTTTGTTGTTGTTATTTTTATTTATTGTTTTATATTTGTTGTACAAGATTATGTTACAAATCAAATATAGACCTGTGTCCCCTTCGCAACCCACCACCCCACCAGATTCACCCTTTCAGTCACTTCTTTGATGCAGTCTTTTCTGTCATTGGTGTTCTTGCTGTTCTTTCCAATATGCATCACTCCCAACAAGAAATGTTTACAACTAGGTTATTGGCACTAGCATCCACAGATGAAGGATACCATTCGTCATTTGTTTTTCTGGGACTCTGTTACTTCACTTAACATAATATCTTCTAGTTCCATCCATTTACCTGCAAAGTTCATGATGTCATCTTTTTTTACTGCTGCACAGAACTCCATTGTGTAGATGTACCACATTTTCTCTATCTACTCCTCAGTTGATGGGCATTTGGGTCAGTTCCAGCTTTTTGCTATTGTGAACAGAGCTGCAATAAATATAGCTGTGCATGTATCTCTGCAATAAGATAAGTCTTATGGGTATATACCAAGGAGTGGTATGACTGGGTCAGGTGGTAAGCTCATTTTGAGTCTTCCAAGGGTTCTCCACACTGCTTTCCATAGTGGCTGTACAAGTTTACTTTCCCACCAGCAATGGATGAGTGTTCCCCTTTCCCCACAACCTCTCCAGCACTTGGTATCATTTGTTTTCTTGATCCTAGCTAGTCTTACTGGAGTGAGATGATATCTTAAAGTGGTTTTAATTTGCATTTCCCTAATTATTAGTGATGTTAAACACTTTTAAAGATGTTTCTCAGACTTCTCTAATACCTCACTTGTGAAGTCTCTGTTCAGCTCTTTGCTCCATCTTTTGAGTGACTCATTTGTTTTCTTTCTTCTTTGTTTATTGAGTAGTTTATATACTCTGGAAATCAACGCTTTGTCAGATGTATCTGTGGTGAAGGTTTCCTCCCACTCTGTGGGTTCTCTCTTCACTTCCTTGATTGTTTCTTTTGATGTACAGAAGCTTTTGAGTTTAATGATGTCCCATTTGTCAATTGTTGACCTTAATTCTTGTGCAGCAGCTATCTGATTTAGGAAGTCTTTTCCTACGCCTATGTCTTGTAGTCTGCTGCCAACTTTTTCATTTGGGGTTTCACATTGAGGTCTTTGATCCATCTGGAGTTGACGATTGTACAGGGTGAGAGGTAGGGGTTTAATTACATTCTTCTACAAGTGGTGATCCCATTTTGCCAAAACTACTTGCTAAAAATGCTCTTTCCTCCATTGTGTCTTCTTGGCCCCCTTGTCAAATATGAGGTGGCTGAAATTGTACATGTGTTGGGCCTGCCTGAGCCATGGGCCCACAAGTAATCTCTTGAGCCTGCTCTAAAGTTTGGCAACCTGTCTATAAGTTTTGAAAGTAAGTCAATTCTGCATAGGAATTACTCAGTATAGCCCAACCTGAAAAAACGGCTCTGCCTTGGCACGCTGAGAAGGCCAGTTGCCTGGGCATGGCTGCTGGTTGCCATGATGCAGCTGCTGGTCACTAGCATGCTGCTGCCTGTTGCCAGGACGTGGCTGGGAAGCCCGGTTACCACTGGCCCAGAATCCCTGTCACTTCCACTTCTCCTGCCCTGCTTGCCAAAGATATATAAACCACTACTGGATGTAATAAAATGACCTTTTGCCTAGATGCATTCCCGTTCTCGTGTGGGTTTTTGTTCGGAATCCTCAGCACTCACCCCCTTGCTCAGCCCCATCGCAATCAGGGTCTGGTCCGCACTTCTCCCCTAAGCCCTCCTCACGGAGCATCAGCAGTGGCTGGGGAATTAGCCCTGGCATACGTGCTCAGGTTTGGATCTTCAGTTTTGTTGCATTGGTCAACAGGTCTGTTTTTGTGCCAGTACCAAGCTGTTTTTATGACTATAGCCCTGTAATATAGTTTGAAGTCTGATATAGAGATTCCACCTGTATTGCTCTTTTCACTCAGGGTTGCTTTGGCTATTTGGGGTCTTTTGTTTTTCCAAATGAAATTAAGGACTTTTTTTCCCCAAGCCTGTGAAGAAACTCTTGGGGATTTTAATTGGGATTGCATTAAATGTGTACAAGAGTTTGGGTAGAATGGACAATTTTACTATATTAATTTTCCCAATCTATGAGCATGGGAGGTTTTTCCATCTTCTGATGTCTTCTTCAATTTCCTTCTTCAGGGGTTTAAAATTTTTGTTCTAGAGATCTTTAGTGTCTTTGGTTAGGTTTGTTCCTAGGTATTTTATTGTTTTTGAGGCTATTGTGAGTTGGAAGGTCTCCTTGTGTTCCTTCTTCAGTTGCTTGTTGGTGTAAAGAAAGGCTACTGATTTTTCTAGGTTAAATTTGTATCCTGCCCCTTTACTGAAGCTCTTGATCATTTCTAGGAGTTTTCTGGTGGAGTTTTTAGCATCCCTTAAGTAAATAATCATCAGCAAAAAGGGATAGTTTGACTTCTTGTTTTAAAATTAGAACTCATTTAATTTCCTTTTCTTGCCTTATTGCCCTAGCAAGTGTTTGAAGCACTATATTGAAAAGGAGTGGTGACAGGGGGCAGCCTTGCCAAGTTCCTTCATTTCAAGGGAATGCTTCTGTCATTTTCCCATTTAAGATGATATTGGCTGTGGGTTTCCTATATATGGCTTTGATTACATTGAGGAATGATCCCTCCAATCCAATTCCCTCTAGGACTTTAAGCATGAAGGGATGCTGAATTTTGTCAAAGGCTTTTTCTGCATCAATTGGAATGATCATGTGATTTTTGTCTTTCAGTCCATTTAAATGTTTGATGATATTTATTGATTTTCATACGTTGAACCATCCCTGCATCTTCGGTATGAATCCAACTTGGTCATGATGGATGACGTTCTTGATGTGAGTCTGTATGCAATTTGCAAGTATTTTGTTTAGAATTTTTGCATCTATGTTCATTAATGAGATGGGTCTATAGTTCTCCTTTTCAGTTGTATCTTTGCGTGGTTTTGGTATTAGAGTGATGCTGGCTTCATAGAAGGAATTTGGGAGAATTCCCTTTGTTTGTACCCTTCTAAACAATTTCAGTAATAATGGTTGTAAGTCTTTTTGAAATGTTTTATAGAATTCTGCCATGAAACAATCTGGGCCTGGGCTTTTTTCAGTTGGGAGGTGTCTTATTACATCTTCAATTTCTTCATATATTATGGGTCTGTTTAAGCTGTCGATCTCTTCTTGGTTGAGCTGTGGTGATTCCCAGGATTTCAGATATTCATGCATTTCTCCTAGGTTTTCAAACTTAGTAGAGTATAGGTTTTTGAAGTATTCCTGTATGATTGTCTGGATCTTCTCATTGTCTTTTGTGATATTTCCCCTTTCATCATGGATTCTATTGATTTGGAGTGTTCCTTCTTTCTTTTGATTAACTGGGCTAGAGGTCTGTCTATCTTGTTTATACTCTCAAAGAACCAACTTTTGGATTCATTGATTTTTTTGTATGGTTTTCCTTGTTTCTATTTCATCGATTTCTGCTCTGATTTTTGTTATTTCTTCCTGTCTGTTGCATTTAGGGTTCATTTGTTGTTCTGTCTCTCAAGTGTTTATAGCTGCAGTGTTAGATCCTTCACTTGTGCTTGATGTTTTTTTTTCTTTTGTTTTGTTTTTTGGTAGGCACTCAGGGCTATAAACTTCCCTCTTAGGACTGCTTTTAACATGTCCCAAAGGTTTTGTTGTGCTGTATTATCATTGTCAGGAACGCTTTTATTTCTTTTTTTTATTTCTTCCTTGACCCATTCATTATTCAGAAGAGAGTTGTTTAGTCTCCTTGTACGTTGTAGAGCTCATCCTGGGGTTGATATTGAGCTTTATTGCACTGTGGTCTGATAGAATGCATGAAATTATTTCAATCTTGTTAAGGTTTTTCCCGTGTCCCAGTATGTGGTCTATTTTGAAGAATGTTCCATGGGGTGCTGAGTAGAAAGTGTATTCTCTGGTGTTTGGGTGGAATATTCGATATATGCCTGTGATATCCATTTGGTGTATTGTATCATTCAGTTCAGATGTCTCTCTGTTTATCCTTTGTCCTGCTGATCTGCCTAAAGGACTTAGTAGGGTATTGAAGTCCCCTACTATGAGTGTGCTGGGGTTAATTTGTGCCTTGAGGTCCTGAAGAATTCTCTTTATAAAGTTTGGTGCACCAGAGTTTGGTGCATATATATTCACAATTGTGAAATCTTCATGGTCAATTGTTCCTTTGATAAAGATGTAATGGCCCTCTTTGTCTCTTCTGATTTCTTTTACTTTGAAGTCTATTTTGTCTGATATCAAAATAGCAACACCTGCTCTCTTTTTGGTACCATTTGCTTGTAATATTTTTTTCCATCCCTTCACCTTAAGTTGGTGCCTATCCTTGAGAGTGAGATGGGTTTCTTGTAGACAGCATATAGATAGGTTTTGTTTCCTAACCCAATCTCCCAGTCTATGTCTTTTGATAGGGGAGTTTAGTCCATTAATATTTAAGGTTATAATTGAAAGATGCATGTTGCTTCTTTTCACCTTGTTATCCATTTGCATTTTTAGTCTCAGTTTCTCCTTCTGCCATTACGTTTTTATTAGTTTCTCTTTCTAGGTGCTTGGAGATAGTTGCTCCTCTCTTCTGTCCTTTGAATTGCTTCAAGTATTTTCTGAAGGGTTGGTTTTCCGCACATGTATTCTATCATCTTGCTTATGTCATGGAAGATTTTTCTCTCTCTTTCAACTATAATCAACATTTTTGCTGTGTATAGTAACCTGGCTTGGCATCCATAGTCCTCTAACACTGGAAATGCTTTGCTCCATGTTCTTCTTGCTTTCATGGTTTGGGCTGAGAACTCAGTTGTCATTCTGATGGGTTTCCCCTTATATGTAATTTGTTGTTTTTCTCTTGTGGCTTTCAGAATTTTGTCTTTTTTTTTTTTTTTTTTTTTTTTTTTTTTTTAACTATGATATGGCAATGGGGAGTTTCTGTGTTATGGATATGTTGTTTCGGAGTTTATGTGTTTTTGTATTTGTTGGGTTTGATCTTTTTTAGTTTGGGAAATTTTCAACTATTATTATGTTGAAGATCTGATAATTACTATTCTCTTTGGGATTCTTTTCTTCTTCTATTCCTATGATGCGCAGGCTTGATCTTTTCAATTAGTGTCCCATGTTTCCTGGTTGTTTCCACTTTTGTGTATTTTTAATTTTTTTCATAATCTTTGAGCTTTTTTTCGTTGCTCTGTATAATCTTCCAGGTCTGAATATTCTTTGTTCTGCTTCCTCCATTCTATTTCTGAGGCTTTTTCCATTCCTTTCTGCTTGATTGGATGAGTGTCTATTTCCTTATTTCATTCCTGTGATTTCTTAGTAATTTCCCTTCCTTTTTGAGCTTATCAATCTCTTCTTGGTGCTCCTTAGCTGGTTGGCTTCCTATTTCAGTGTTTCCACTTCCTTCAGGAGTTTTTCATTTTCTCCCTCTAGTTTTTGGAGTTTGGTATTCTCTCAGTTTAGTTCTTTCTGAAGTTTGGCATTGGCCTCCCTCTAGGTCCTCAAGAGTTTGTCATTCTCCTTAGTTCTCTGACTTGTTTTATATTTTGAATAGGTCTGCAATCGTTCCTCGAAGATCTGTTTCTTGGGTCACCCCAGGGGGATCCCCACTGTAAGAATCTCCCAAGTGTTGGTAGAGTTTGGCTTGGATTTATCCTGAGCACTTTTCCATGTTGTCCCTTTGTCTAGTCCCTGGCATGTGGGTTTCTCTTTGCCTGTATTCCAATAGGAATCCTAAATGCTTCTTCACTGTATTGAAGGCTTGCTTTGCTTGCCTCCTTCAGATGCCTGTTTTTTCTCCTTGTTTATGGAGTGTTGACTTGTGTAGGTTTCAGGCTTTCAATTTTGTTTCTGTATTGGAAGTCTAATTCACTCTTCCCTTTCTGTTCTGAAGGTTCTCCAAAAAAATCTACTTGCACAATCTCTCAGCAATTCCCGTTGGCGGGGGGGGGGGTAAGTTTGTGCTTCTGGTGGTCCTGGCAAGGCCCTGATCTAACCAGTGCGTGCTCTAGATAATTCTTTTTTTTATTTTATTTTTTTATTTTTGTATGTGTATGAATGTACTGTCTGCATGCAGGTTGGTTCACCCGTGTAGTGCAATGCCGTGGCGGTCAGAAGAGGGTCTCGGATTCCCCTGGAACTGTAGTCAAAGACGGCTCTCAGCTGCCATGTGGGTGCTGGGGATTGAACCCAGGTCCTCTGCAAGAGCAGTCAGCACTCTTAACCGCTAGGCCATCTCTCCAGCCCATAAACTCTTCTTTTTATAAGTTTCCTTTGTCATGGTTTTTCTATAACAGCAATAGAAAAGTAACTAATAAAGTGTGTGCTGCAATAATGGTACATGTGACATATCATCTCTCATTTTGAAAAAGGCATTTCTGTTCTGAAGGTTCTCCAAAAATTCTCCTTGCACAATCTCTCAGCAATTCCCATTGGGGGGGTACTCTATGCTTCAGGTGGTCCTGGCAAATCCCTGATGTCACCATTACACATTCGAGTCTCACAGTGGCAACAGGCCCACTTTTAACACCAGCTACAAGGGCAACTCCACCCCGACAGCCATGCCAGACAAGGATTTAACAGGCTCACCTTTAATCACAGCTAGAAGGGCGACTTCACCCTGCCAGCCTCGCAAGACCAATATTTAGCTATCTAACAAACCAGCAAATCAATCATCCAACAACCCAGGAGTAGATCTATCCTAAAACCTGCTTGGCTGTAGCACCCAGCTCTTACCTGTGCTTCAGGTGGTCCTGGCAAGTCCCTGATCTAATCACTGCACGCTCTAGAGAATTCTTAAAGACTTCCCAATCTCCAGTCACTCTCTGCTTCCTATGTCTCCTTGAAGATGTGAACCTCTGCTCTCTGCTCCTGCTCTGGGTCCTCCTGCCCCCATGTCTGCCCACTTTGATGGACTCTGATTCCCCTGCAACCTTAAGCTCAAATAAACACTTCTTTTTTTATATAATAATTTTTTTAATTTTATTTATTTATGTATTTTTATGTGTATGAATGTACTGTCTGCATGTAGGTTGGTGCACCCATGTCATGCAATGCTGAGGAGGTCAGAAGAGGGTCCCGGATTCCCCTGGAACTGGAGTCAAAGATGGCTCTCAGCTGCCATGTGGGTGCTGGGGATTGAACCCGGGTCCTTTACAAGAGCAGTCGACACTCTTGACTGCTAGGCATCTGTCTGGCACATAAACTCTTCTTTTTATAAGTTTCCTTGGTCATGGTTTTTCTATCACAGCAACAGAAAAGTAACTAATACAGTGTGTGCTACAATAATGGTAAGTGTGACATATCATCTCTCATTTTGAAAAAGGCAAATCAGAATTGGGCATGTTAGTGCACTCCTTTAATCCTAGCACTTGGGAGGCAGAGGCAGGTGGATCTCTGTGTCTTCAAGGCCAGCCTGGTCTACAGAGTGAGTTCCAGGCCAGCTGGGGCTATAGGGAAACCCTGTCTCAAAAAGGCAAAAAAAAAAGGTAAATCAGAAAGCTCCAGCATGGAGAAAATAAGCTTAGGGATGTAGACACACACACACACACACACACACACACACACACAGAGCTTAGGGATGTAGACACACACACACACACACAGATGTTAAATTGTACAAGCTCAAAATTCCCTAGGGAAACAGAACAGGATGTGGTTTTTCCTGATCCAAACAAAATGAAGGAAAGACATCTGCTGTGAGCACAATCTAAAATTTCCACTTGGGGAGGGGTTTTGAGTCCCAAGGGACACACCACTTACCCAGAGAGACCAGGTTACTGTAATTATCCAGCATCACCTCTCTGTACAGGGTCTTCTGAGCACAGCTCAGTAGTATCCATTCTTCCTGGGAGAAATGCACAGCCACATCCCTGAATGCCATGTGTTCCTGTAACACAGCACAGCCCTGTTTAACTCCCAACCAACCTTGAGCTCTGGCTGAGGAGCAGGGAGAGGCTGTCCCAGGTGGGGCAGTAAGATCTAGATCCTGCTTTTGGCTGTCACCGTGTGTTCCAGGACCTTTAAATTCCTGTATCTGCCCAGCCAGTACCATTTGTAAATCTACATTCAAAGCCCTGGATCACACAGGGCTTGTGAGAGCATGCACAAAGATGCACAAGGCTGAAGCCAAGTCAGTTCACGGCCTCTAGCTCGTAACTAGTGGGTTTTAGCTAGCGCTTGTATATGGTGTAGCTATTGTCAGTCTTGATGTGCCCTACCTCACAGGTAAAAGAAATAGTGCTTTCTTCCAACCAATTAACTATAAAAAATTAGTTAATATATAAGACATTGTAGCAGGCAATGAAATATATTTTTGTTAATAAGCAGTTACATTTCATGAGGAATTGAAGCATCTAAAAGATAAAATTTTGGCATCAGTTGACTTTTACTTTTCCATATATTTACCTCTGGTAAAAACTAATAATGGTCACACAGTTAATAACAAGGTATGACCTCCAAACATATTTTAATAATAAGCAAAGCTGGGTATGGGTGGCCATGCCTTTAATCCTAGCACTGTCGGGAGGACAGAGCAGGCGGATCGTTTTAGGTGAGACCAGCCTGGTCTTAAGAATGGGAGTTCCAGGACCAGCTGGGCTACAACGGAGACGCCTGACTCAAAAGACCAAAATAAATAAATCAAATAAATAATAAATAAATAAATTAAAATAAATAAATAATAATACAATATGCCAGAGAGTTTCAACAATTAATCTCAAGTATTAATTATAATAATGTAACACATTAAGATGTCTTGAAAATTGAAGAGTCTTATACATAAGGAATTATTTTTTTGTCAGCTATAAAATACGTGTGTTTTGTCTTTATGTTTTCGTTGGTCTTTTTGAGACAAAATGGGGGATTTGGGACTCCCTGTAACCCAGCTTGTCCTCAAACGTCACTTTGGAAGTATCAGACTGGCCGTGAAACTCACATAGATCCCCCCTGCCCCTCTGCCTCCCGTAGTGCTGGGATAAAAGGAGTGGCCACCACGAACCCGCACAAAAGTAGGTAGTTTCAAATCAACTGTTTTTTTTTGTTTTTTTTTTTGTTTTTTTTTTTTGGGGGGGGGGGGGGGGGGGGGGGGGGGGGGGGGGTGTCTTTTCCAAGACAGGCCCCTAAGGTACCCCAGCGTATCCTGGAATTCACTCTGTAGACAGGCTGGGCCTTGAATCACATAGATCCCACTTGCCCTCTGCCTCCCATGTGCTAGGATAGAGGCATGTGCCACCATGGCCCCGGCCTTGTTTTTTTGTTTGTTAGTTTTTTTTTTTTTGTTATTTAGATCGCTGTGTTACATAGATTGTCAAAGATGTGAGCACCTGTCAAACTGTTTGGTTGGCTTTAGAAGCAGTCCTGGATCAAAAATGTCCTAAAATGTTTATATTTTAAGGATATAATCTTTCATCAAAATACATAATAAAAGCAGAATAAGTGATCTTTCTTAATCCTTAAATAAAGAGTTGGCAGTATTAAGAGAGCAACATAATAGAAGGAGAAATTGAGACAAGGATCCAGGAGATAACAAACCTTGACCACACTGTGTAAACTTGTTATATACTTGTTGTAACAGTACTATAAAATGGAAAACATAAACATTCATGTCCAAGGTTGTTCTAGATTTGAAAAATCAAGAAACCCATTCCTCATCGCTACTTGTTGTAATACAAAGTGCTCACATGTGATTTATTAGTTTTTTTTAATTTTTAAAATTTTAATGTGTCTGAATGTACTGTATCGCATGTAAGGTTTGTGCACCCGTGTCTCAAAGCCAGCAGGGTCCAGAGAGAGGGTGCAGATTCCCCCTGAAACTGGAAGTAAAGATGGTTCTCAGCCACACCATTGTGGATGCTGGGGTCAAACCCAGGTCGTCTTCAAGAGCAGTCGGCAACTCTTTAAACTGCTAGGCCAATGCTTCTCGCAGCCCCTTAACTGGTACATACTGAACATGTGGGGCAAGAGCTGAAACGTTAATCTCTTAATTGAGGCTGGGTTTCTGTCCTTTTTAGTTTTTACGGTGGTTTCAAGAAAGCTGAGATAAGTTTAAGAACCTCGTTGACAGGAGTGGCTTACAGAGAAACCAAATCTGATATGAAGTAAATATTCATTTCCTAAACATAAGCTCATGAAACTGCATGCACATGTTTAGGTTGCTGCAACGGAGCAACCTAAGGAATTTTGAGTGAGGTCGCTGCTGCACTTTTGTAGAGAATTAATTATCACTCCAAGACTGGGGCCTTATTTTGAAAAGACTATGAATGAATCAGAGCCTTGATGAGGCAAGGACTTTGCTGGTAGAAGAATGGAAAAAAAAAAAAAAGAAATAAAAAGAAATAAAACACTGTAACATGCTTAAGTGACAAGAGGATAGCAATGGAACAAAATTACTGTTCTAGAAAGGCAGGAAGCACATGGGAACCACAGCATGCGATGGCCAATCAAATGGAAAAGAGGGTGGGATCAGCAAAGTGACAAGAAAAATCTGAGACTCAGCTGGGAGCATCCATCAGTTAGCTAGGCTGTAAGCATGGATCAGGAGGATCAGGGGCACACAGGAGACAAGAAGGATGAAAACCACTGTGAGTTCCACACACTTCTCTTCACCTGCCTCAGAACACTGGGGATCTGTAGGGAGGAGAGAAGGAAAAAACAGAAAAACACATTTCAATACCTGAGGAAAAAGTAACATATGGATTGAGTGTTAAATGTATTAAGAAATTACTGGCCAGAAAGCCTGGCATGGGAGTGCAACTGCCCTGTTAATCTATTAGCAACTGGGAGGCAGAGCAGGTGGAAGTTTGTGAGTTCAAGGCCAGCCTGGTCCTACAGAGCAAGTTCCAGGACAGCTGGGGGGCCACAGAGGAGACCCTCTCAAAAAAAAAAAAAAAAAAAAAAAGAAATTAACGGGCTGGGGGATGGAGGCGTACGCTTTTAATCCCAGCAGAGGCAGGCAGATCTCTGTGAGTTCAAGGCCAGCCTGCTCTACATACCAAGCTCCAGGCCAGCTGGGACTAAAGGGAGACCCTGTCTCAAAAAGAACAGAAAAAAAAAGAAACAACTAATGTATGTATTACAAAGAATTTGTACATGTTACACTTGAATATATATTATAAAATAACAATGTGTATGTGAACAGAATTTACCATGTTTTAGTGCATTCAACTAAATATTTGCACGTAAAAAAAAAAAAAACAACAAGCATTTCTGCAAAGTACTCTGTAGTATACCCAGTATGCTGAGAATTACACATGCGCAGAGCTTGTCCCTCATCAACCTAACCTGCCCTAGGCTGGTGAGATCATACAAGCAGCCTTGCAGACCTGGGCCAATCAGAAGACGACAAGAGGAGAGAGCGGGAATGCGAACAGTACATAACCGCTAACCCTGCCCCCAATAAATGAGTCCGAGACAGCTCGCCCTCTGTCTGCATTCACCTAACTCCCAGGGTCTATGTTTTGACTCTGTGCCTCTCACCCCCATTCCTCCGGTCGGACCCCAAAATTCCCCAGCAGGCCTGAGGGATTGACTACACTACTCTAGCAGGGAAAAGAGTAAGTGAGGGCCCTTGAGAACACCAGAACTGAATGCTGAGAACTTCACAGCACCTGACCAGCAAGAGGACTGACCAGCCTGGACATTGAGAGGTGGACAGCAGGGGAAATGACGGCACTAGGATGAAGAGGAGCAGTGAAGAGACTGTTTTCTGAAGGCTGCGTTGGAGGCTGTGACAGAGCAGAAAGCCCATGTGGAGCTGAAGGGGAGGCTTTCTGAATAACATGGCCATTTGCCATTAGCCTTGCCATGACCACATTTTTCACCAGCGTCCCTCCCTGGATTCAAGATGCAAAGCAGGAGGAGGTAGTGGGCTGGAAACTAGTTCCCAGGCCTTGGGACCGGGAGGCAGAGAGTCAAGTGAAGTGCCAGTGTGAAATCTCGGGGACACCCTTCTCAAGCGGGGAGAAGCTAAGGCCTCACAGCCTCCCCCATCCAGAGCAGAGACCTTATAGCTGCCCTCAGCTGCACTGTGGCAAGGCTTTTGCTTCCAAGTACAAGCGATATAGGCACATGGCCACCCGCTGGGCCCAGAAACCCCACCAGTGCATGTACTGTGACAAGATGTTTCACTGAAAGGACCATCTGTGAAACCACTTGCGGACCCATGATCCCAACAAAGAGGCCCTCCACTGCTCTAAGTGCAGTAAGAATTATAATACGAAGCTGGGTTACCGTCGCCACTTGGCCATGCATGCTGCCAGCAGTGGCGACCTCAGATGCAAGGTGTGCCTGCAGACCTTTGAGAGTACCCAGGCCCTGCTGGAGCACCTGAACGCCCACTCACGCCGGGTAGCAGGAGGTGCCAGGGAGAAGAAGCACCCCTGTGACCACTGCGACCGCTGATTGTATACTCGAAAGGATGTACGACAGCACCTAGTGGTGTACACAGGCCGGAATGACTTCCTATGCCAGTACTGTGCCCAGAGGTTTGGCCGAAAGGATCACCTGATACACCACGTCAAGAAGAGCCACTCACAGGAGCTGGTTAAGATCAAGACAGAGCTGGTGGACATGTTAGGCTTACTTAGTTGCAGCTCCACAGTCAGTGTAAAGGAAGAGCTGAGCCCTGTGCTCTGCATGGCCTCTCGGGATGTGATGGGGGCCAAGGCTTTCCCTGGCATGTTGCCCATGGGCATGTATGGTGCCCACATCCCTACCATGCCCAGTACAGGCGTGCCACACTCCCTGGTGCACAACCCGCTGCCCATGGGGATGAGTTACCCTCTGGAATCCTCCCCTATCTCCTCTTCAGTTCAGCTCCCTCCAAAATACCAGCTTGGATCTACCTCATACTTGTCCCACAAATTACCCAAAGTGGAGGTGGATAGTTCTCTGGCGGAACTTTCTGGAAGCTTGTCTCTCTCATCTGCCGAACCCCAGCCCGCCTTACCTCAACTGGCAGCAGCTGCGGTCCTCCTAGATGAAGCACTGCTCACCAAGAGTCCTGCCAACCTCTCTGAGGCCCTTTGCATTGCTAATGTGGACTTCTCCTACTGGGCTTTCTTCAGCTCAACCTGCCCCCATGCAACCCACCAGGGGCCACAGGAGGCTTGGTCATGGGCTACTCACGGGTCGAGGCACAGCCTCTCCTCACCACTTTGCAAGCTCAGCCTCAAGATTCCCCTGGAGCTGGGGGACCCCTGAACTTTGGGCCTCTGCACTCCTTGCCTCCTGTCTTCACCTCTGGCTCTAGTACCACCACTCTGCCTCATTTCCATCAAGCAGTCCAGTAGTCTACAGAGATATTCCCACTCAATCTTTGCTTCTGCCAGGGAGTCTAAGTACCCACCCCGTCCACCTCCCCCAATAAGGCAACTGAGCTTTTGGAGTTGGGTTCAAAAAGAAAATTCCAATGTCTATAATGGAGCACTTGGTTTGGGGGGCTCAGGTTCCAGGATCAATTCCAGAGGAAGCCTTTGAGCCCAGCCCTGTGAACGATCTCCTATCATAGGACTTTCAGGTATTTTTACTTTTTAAGTGTTGATCTGAACTAGGAGCCACATTTAGCCCTCTGCCTCTCCAGAGCCTCAGAACCAATTTCTCTTTGGAGAAGGGGAAGCCTCTTGGAGGCATAGAGGGTTTTACATTGTATGACCTCAAGAGAATACCCCAAGAAGCCCGCCTTCTGGCGCCAGCATGCAGACTCCACAGCAGTCAGTCAGTCACATCCTGTGTGAAGGTCTCTGGACTCCCTCACCTGCTTTCAGACTACTGGGCAGGAAAGAGGGCATCTATTCTTCTCTGCCACCCCATCCCCACTCTACCAGCAGCCCCATTTTCAGTCAGTGTTGTCCAGCAACGGTACCGTTTACATATTAGCCTCAGCACACCATTTCACCTCCCTTGCCACACTGTTAGCCTTAGAGTGATTGCAGTGAACACTGTTTACACACCGTGAATCCATTCCCACCAGTCCATTTCAGTTGCCACCAGCCTGAACCACTTGGTACCTGGTGTTAACTGGAGCCCTGTTTACAAGGCAGAGTTGGGTCTTACTGACTTCTCTTCACTTGAGGTCACACTTTTCCCCCGTGGGGAAATAAACTGACTTTGGACTGCTTCAGTTTCTCCCATCTTCCATGACTGTATCTATTCCTGCCTTCCATGACAGTGTCCACATGAGACCAGCAAGAAGATTGGAGCTGCTTTCTCATAGGTATGCAGTTTGGTTTTTCTCCAAGTATATCATGACGCCTTCATCCTCTTGAAATGAAGAGGGGAAGAAATGAAGGGCATCCCCATATCCATCATTTCCCTAGTCGCTAAACCTACCCTGAACATCATGAGCTGTTATTTGTCTTGGAGGGAGGGGCTGTGAGTTTTGGGCTGGATAGCAAAGGAGAGGGAATGAGTCCCTCACTCGTTTCCCTCCTGCTTGTCCTTTCTCCAGGAAGTGGTGTCATTGTTAGAAGAGTTTCCAGAAAATTAGGACTGGGCAAAATAAAAATAAGTAAAAAAAAAAAAAAAAAAAAAAAGGCATCAGGAATGGACCTGCCACAAAGACAAGACGGAAAGAACTGTGAGTAACTTCTTAGAAACCAAGCTGGGATGTAGTGGAATTCAGCCCACCCAGAGAAGCTGTCAACAGGAAGTGGAAGATGATCCTTTCTCCCTGCAGTGAGGAAGTTAAAATTTACTGAGGCCTTACATTACACCAGAGGCTGTTGTTGCAGGTGGACCCTCTTCATTCTCTCCTTACACAGCTCAGGAAAGCCGATTCTACCTTCATGGTACACAGGTGAGATCAGACCCTTGCCACAGTGACAAATCTATGAAATGACAGCCTGTGAAACTATGGCTGTGCAGACCAAAGGGCTGTAATGTCTCCTAGTGTGTCCACTCTGAGATGAATGAAGATTGGTCACCAGGAGGCAAGTGTTGAATATGGATGACAGATTAGAGTTCTACAGTATTTCAGGCTGTCTGGAATGATACATAATAAAACATAAAAATGGAATCTACAATCCTAGGATTCTTTTTTTTTTTTGGTCATTTTGAGACAGTGTCTCCCCCTGGAGAGATGGCCTAGCGGTTAAGAGTGCCTACCGCTCTTGCAGAGGACCCGGGTTCAATACCCAGCACCCACATGGTGGCCAAGAGCCGTCTGAAACTCCAATTCCAGGAGAACTCCAGTTCCAGGGGAGTCCCACACCTTCTTCTGACCTCTGCGGCGTTGCACGTCACGAGTGCACAGACTTGCATGCAGACAATACATTCATACACATACGGAAATAAAATTTATTAAAAAAGAAACAGAATCTACACTCCTAGGATTCTTTTTTTTTTTTTGGTCATTTTGAGACAGAGTCTCCCTGTAGCCTCAGCTGTCCTGGACCTCACTCTGTAGACCAGGCTGGCCTTGAACTCACAAAGCTCTGCCTGCCTCTGCCTCCCAAGTGCTAGGATTAAAGGCGTGTGCCACCACGCCCGGCAATCATAGGATTCTTGTACAAGTCACTGGACACTGAAAAACCTGATCACTGTGTGCCAGCTTGACAGCCTCCTTTGCAAAGCCCTAACTCAGGAGAGAATAAACTAAGACCTGGACAACATGGCCACCTCACACCTAATGAAACCTGAGCTTGTTTGGCTAGGTCAGGCAGACAGCCCCTTGTCCCAAGCAAGGCCAAGAGGTGATAGAACCCAAAACCAACAAAACTCCAGGGATACATGGCCCTTACCACAGTCCCACCTCTCACCTAGTAATTATCACACCCTAAAAGTCCTCACTGGGATGGGAACTTCAGCTTGAGGTCTCCTTTACCTACACTGGGATTTCAACCATCACCAAACCTGTCCCTACACATAAGAACTTGGCACAGAAGAGCAGAACCCGCACCCAAGTACTTTCCAGCTTCAGAGCTGAGACTCACCTTATTCCACACCCTCCAAAATAAGACATCCAGAAGACAGGGCGACAGCCACGCCAACATGTCCCCTAGGCGCCCACATTCCCACCCCGTCCCAAGGTGCCCAGCTTGTCCCTGGACCAGCCCTGCAGAACCTTCGTCTCCCTGCAGGACAGGGGCCCTGGCAGCCACACTCACCAGCACCACCAAAGAAAGAGAGGTAGCTCCCGCCACAAACCAGGAATTATCACCCTAGGCAGGTGAGAGACTACACTACCCAGAGGCCTCCAGGCGGGGACTACACCTCCCAGCGTGCCCCAGGCACCAGCAGCTTGCTCACTACTTCAAGTCCCACTGTCTTCCAACAGGCAGTCTTCTGGGCAGCCTATTTATTTGTCTGGCGACTAGCCATGCTTGCATTGGACTCGCTCCCCTTCTTATTAAAACTCTGTTAATAAAGATAGTAAACCTCCTGCCGCTGCGGCTGTCCTTTGGCTCCTCTAAGAGACTACACTTCACAGTGACCTGCAGCTGACTTCCGCATCCCTTCTCACTGAATTTAGCCAAGATGTTGAGGACCAACTTTCAACCCTGGAACATGAGGCTCGGTGACAGATCTGAGGTGCTGACAAGAATTAACTCAAAGATACCACTCTGCTATGGGATTTTGTTGTTGTTGTTCTTGGAATATGTATTTAAGTATGGTATTTTTATTTATTTTTTTTAATTTCTTTTATTTTTTTTAACATTTTTTTATTGATGCTTTGTGCATTTCATACATCATTTTCCAATTCAGTTCAGGCATATTTCCCTTTCCCTTCCTCCCCACCCCCACCCCAACCGAGATCATGCATTCTGCCATAACTGTCCTGCATATTTCTCTCAGTTTTTTTTTCCATTTTTTAGCTATAAGTTATAGTCCATGAGTACAAGCATCCTTCATGTAAAACCAATTTGCAGGCTGTTGTGCCCAAACCCCCACAGCCCCACTTTCCAGCGAGGGGTGAGGGGTTGTATGTTCAATCAGGTTGATCAAATGAGGGTCCAGACTACATTGCTGTAGTTTCACCATTCACCCCAATCGCAGCCCTTACATTCTACCATGCCCCCTCTTCCGCAGATTATTCCCTGGGCTTAGAAAAGGGGCACAGGTGGATGAGAAGAAGAACAGTCCACTCTCTCTGGAGCTGTTGTCTTGGATTCTGGTCAATTCTGGCTGTTTCCTTTCATGGGCTGACAGTCTGTCCAGGAATAACCTTTCGATCCTACTAATGAAGCACAAGCAATTAGATATATAGGTATTTAAGCAGCATTAATAGTTATGGTAGGTTACTTTGTTATAGACATATATGTTTAGATGAGATGTTGATCCACGAACTACATTTTTTCCTGTTAAATATGACGGGGTCTTACTGTGGCTTATGATATCTCCTAACCTGTAGAGAATGTAAGCTTGTGGCATCAGCCATGGGTCATTCCTCCAAGGAGAGAGCCAATAGCCAATTAGATTTGGGATATACAGGCATATGGCTGCCTCTGCTGCACATTATTTCCAGGCAGGTGAGGTGTAGCTGGTGCTGACGGTGGAGTCTTGCTTGACTCAAGGAGACCCGTATTTGCTTTATTGGTTTAGTGGCCCTTGGTAACACTCTCTGGTATTCCAGAGGCCATCTGTACACTTGCATGTGTGGTCTCAATGCATCTTTCCCATGTTAACGTCAGGTCTTCAGCAGCAGGGCCTTATCGCCTCTCTTCTTGCAGGTATCCCAGTTTAGAGGCAAGGAGCCTTTACCTTTTGTGGGACCTTAGATCCCCTGGCCAACATCTCCCTGGTGGAATAATCCATTACTGATGTCAGAGCTCCTGTATTGATATATTTTGCTTAAGCGCATAGTTTAAGGACTTTAGTGTTATATTTGGTTCTGAACAGAGAGTAATCCTTTTCACAGTTCTATGTCTATTAGTCAATTAAAGAAGGCAGTTTTACCAGTTTTATAAGAGATTACCTCTATAATAGTTGTCTCCAATTTACAGTTGGAGAGCAACCCCATCATCGTCATATTTCTCCTTGTTCTGGGGGGGAGGCAAGAAAGTCTCTCATATCAAAACCTTTGTGGCACCTAGAAAGTAAGTTTCATCAGGACCCACTATAAATAGTTGTTACACAACAGTGAATTATATCTCCATTTAACTCGGATGCATTACCGTTTTTATCAGAGTCTGTAAACCAATGTTGTTTAATATACACATATTTACTTTTACTAAGTCCTAAAACACCATGTATCCTGTAGACAGTGTCTAGGCAAAACTGGGCACTTGTTGAACTCATGTCAATTAAATATGCATTAATCGAATATACACCAGTGTCCCTCACCCACCCCTCCCCCCTTCCCAATTCACCATTTCGGTCCATTTTCTGATGCAGTCTTTCTGTTGTTGTTCTTTTACTATGCATCCCTCTCCATGAGAAATGTTTATATCTGGGTTATTGGTACTAGCATCCACATATGAGGGACACCATTTGTCGTTTGTTTTTCTGGGACTGTGTTACTTCACTTAACATAATGTCTTCCAGCTCCATCCATTTACCTGCAAAGTTCATGATGTTGTCCCTCTTTACCGCTGCATAGAACTCCATTGTATACATGTACCACATTTTCTCTATCCACTCGTCAGTTGAGGGGCACCTGGGCTGGTTCCAGCTTTTTGCTATTGTGAACAGAGCTGCAATAAACATAGCTGTGCATGTATCTTTGCAGTAAGATGTGTCTTGTGGGTATATACCCAGGAGTGGTATGACTGGGTCAAATGGAAGGCTCATTTTGAGTCTTCTAAGGGTTCTCCACACTGCTTTCCATAGTGGCTGTACAAGTTTACATTCCCACCAGCAATGGATGAGTGTTCCCCTTTCCCCACAACCTCTCCAGCACTTGGTATCATTCGTGTTCCTGATCCTAGCCAGTCTTATTGGAGTAAGGTGATATCTCAAAGTGGTTTTAATTTGCATTTCCTTAATTATCAGAGATGTTGAACACTTCTTAAGATGTTTCTCGGCCATCTCTATTTCCTCCTGTGTGAAGTCTCTATTCAGATCTTTGCTCCATCTTTTGAGTGTTTCATTTGTTTTCTTTCTTCTTTGTTTTTTGAGTAGCTTGTATACTCTGGAGATTAATGCTTTGTCAGATGTGTCTGCAGTGAAGGTTTCCTCCCACTCCATGGGTTTTCTCTTCACTTCCTTTATTGTTTCTTTTGATGTACAGAAGCTTTTGAGTTTAAGGAGATCCCATTTGTCAATTGTTGATCTTATTTCTTGTGCAGCTGCTGTCTTATTTAGGAAGTCATTTCCTACACCTATGTCTTGTAGTCTGCTGCCAAGTTTCTCTTCTATCACCTCATATTTAATTTCTTTTATTAATTTTATTTCTTTCTTTTTTTTTAAATTTATTTCTGTATGTGTATGAATGTACTGCCTGCATGCAAGTTTGTGCACCCGTGTAGTGCAATGCTGCGGAGGTCAGAAGAGGGTGTAGGATTCCCCTGGAACTGGAGTTCTCCTGGAATTGGAGTTTGAGATGGTTCTCAGCCACCATGTGGGTGCTGGGGATAGAACCCGGGTCATCTGTAAGAGTGGTCGGTGCTCTTAACTGCTAGGCCATCTCTCTAGCCCCTTAAGTATAGTATTTAAGTTTGAAAGAAACTCAATTTTTTTTCATTTTATAAGATTGAACCCATGGCCATGCACATTGCCAGGGAAGCACTCCCACTTTGCAGTGTTTCCAGTTCTCTTTTTGAGATAGCATGTCATTGAATTGTTCAGTCTTGCTTTGGACTCACTCTGTAGCATAGGGACCAGACAAAAGCTGCATTTAACCACTGCCTCAACAGCCAGTAGCTTTCTGCATCTATTGTGGGAACTCAGGAAAGCTGCAGATTTTCTGAAGTTGATATCTATCTTGGGCAACATGCAGTCTATCGGTGTGCATTAGGTCCAGGTTGCCCAAAGTGATGAGCCAAAATAATAGCCAAAAAAATGGGTTCTAGGGGCTGGAGAGTTGCCTTAGCTGTTAAGAGTACAAGCTGTTCTTGAAGAGGACCTGGATTTCATTCCCAGCACCCACCTGGTGGCTAACGACCATCTGAAACTCCAGTTCCAGGGGATCCAGTGTCCTCTTCTGACCTCCAAGAGCACTGCAGGACATGGTGGCACCAACTACATGCAGGCAGTACACTTATACACATAAAATACAAATTATAAATTATCTGAAAAAATGGATTGTTGGCTGGATATGGTGGTGCACAACTTTAATCCCAGCACTTGGGAGGCAGAGGCAGGTGGATCTCTGTGAGTTCAAGGTCAGCCTGTTCTAAGTAGCAAGTACCAGGACAGCAGGGATACAGGGAGACCCTGACTCAAAAAGGCTAAAAGAGGGCCGGGTGTGGTGGCACATGCCCTTAATCCTAGCACTGGGGAGCCAGAGTCAGTGTGTGAGTTCAAGGCCAGCCTGGGCTACATAGTGAGTTCCAAGACAGCTGGAGCCAGAGGGGGACATTATCTCCAAATGACCAAAAAAACAAAAAAGAGACTAAAATAATAATAATAATAATAATAATAATAATAATATAATTGCCAGTCATGGTGGCAACGCCTTTAATCCCAGCACTTGGTAGGCAGAGGTGGGTGGTTCTCTGAGTTCAAGGCCAGCTTGGTGTACAGACTGAGTTCCAGGCCAGTTGGGGCTATAGGGAGACCCTGTCTCAATAAGTCAAAAAGACAAAATAACATAATAATAATAATAATAATAATAATAATAAAATTGATTTTTAATTCTAATTCTAAGAGTCTGAAAGAAGGCATCCTGACAATACAGTAGACTTTAACACACAGGTCAACATTACTGAACACAAGTCTTCCACGTGTTTTACAGTCATTGAATGCAAATCTGTTTAAGAATCCAGGCTCATAGTGACAGGTCCTTGAGAAAGTTGATCATGTTACACCCACAATCAGGAACAGAAAGCAATGAAGGAATGTGTGCTTGTGCTCAGCTCACTTTCTCCCGTCTTACAGGGTCTAGCATCCTGTGCCTAGGGACTGCTGTCAATGACTACATAAACTAGGTGTTCTGGCTGCACCTGTAATACCAGTATTCTCTGGAGGAGCAGAAGTTGAAGGTCACCCTTGACTACAGAGAATTTGAAGCCAGCCTGGACTACAATGGGATATTAGACCTTGGCTCAAACCAAACCAAACCAACTGTATTAGTCAGTTTTCTGTTGCTGTGATAAAGCACCATGACCAAGGAACTTATAAAAGGAAGAGTTTATTTGAGCTTATGATTGGCGGTTCCAGGGAATTAGAGTCCATTGTGGTGGGAGGCGTGGCGGCTGGATCTGGAGCAGCAAACCGAGGGTCACATCTCACAAAGAGTACAGGAAACAGAGAGAGAGCAACTGTAGACCATGAGGCTTGTTAAAACTCACTAAGCCTGCCCCCAGTGACACACTTCCCCCAGCATGGCCACACCTTCTAAGACCTCCAAAAACAGCGCCACCATCTGGAGACAAATGTCTGAATACTTACAGCCTATGGGGGACACTCATGCAAACCACCACACTGTGATGTGTCTTCTTGGTATTTTGATTATCATAGTTTACGGTAGCTTTGGATAGGTTTCCAATGCTGTTTCCTCATTAATCTCACGTGTTCAAAGACATCATGCTTGTTCTTGACTTTCTTTTGCAAAGATATGTTAGAATCCACTGGTCAAGTTCCTTAAAATATTTTACTGGGATTTAGTATAGTATTGCACTGAATTTACAAATTAGGATTTGATGCATTTTGCCACCCTCAATATGAAAATAAATGTTTAAGTACTAATTCAGACACACAACAACCTGTGCAAAAAATTTCCAACTGATGTTGGATTAAGAATGGCATTCTTCAAGGGCTGGGGTTATAGCTAAGTGGTAGAGCACTTGCCTAACATGCAGAATGCTCTGGGTTCAATCCCTGCCATAGCGTAAAAATAAAAGGCTCTTCGGTGCCTGTTTTTCAAATCTCATCTTCCTACACTTGATTTAAACCCACCTCACAAAATTTATTGCCCTTTATTCTCATCTGAAACAGTTTTCAAGAAACTAGTATTCAAACTGTATCCTAAGTAATTCTTCATGCCATAGGCTAAAAATAGAGTGAAGTTAGAAGAGAAAGTGGATGCAGTTTTTATCTGTACACATTCTGAAGCACTAAACACCTTGTGCTACCCAAGATCCACTACTAGTCCTTGCCAAGGCAGGAATGGGCATGTTTTCCTCGCTAATTTGAAGAGCTCTGAATTGGACTGGTGTGGGGGGGGGGATTTCTATGCTTAAGTAACTCGTGGCAATAAACCATTCTATCAGCACGCCAGGCAGAGCAAACTTGGCATGGAAAATGCTGGGGAGAGTAGAATTTGAAACCCAAGGAGACCTTAACTGGGTTCNACTTATAAAAGGAAGAGTTTAATTTGAGCTTACGATTTGGCGGTTCCAGGGAATTAGAGTCCATTGTGGTGGAGGCATGGAGGCTGGGTCTGGGCAGCAAACTGGGGGTCACATCTTGAAAAGAGTACAGGAAACAGAGAGAGAGCAACTGGAAACCACAGGGTTGTTACAAACTCTTTAAGCCTGCCCCAGTGACACACTTCCCCGAGCATGGCCACACACTTTCTAAGACCTCCAAAACAGCGCCACCATAAGGATAAGTGTCTGAATACTTACAGGACACCATGCCTATGGGGACACCAGTGCAAAACCGACCACATTCCACTTCCTGGCCCCCAATAAGGCTCCTGACATAATAGAAATGCAAAATGCTTTTAGTCCAACCTTAAAATTCCTCATAGTCTTTACCAGTATCAATGCCATTCAAAAGTTCACAGTCCAAAGTCTCTTTCTGAGGCTCAGGCAGATCTCTTAACTGTAAGCTCCTGTCAAATCAAAAGACAAATTAACATACTCCCAACAACAGTGGAACCGCAATAACACATCCATTCCAAAAGGGAGAAATGAAGGCATACTGAGGAAATACCAGAAACAAGACCGATAAACCAGCTAGGGCAAAAAAACGACGTCCTGTGTAGCTCCACTGCAAATCTGGGCACTTGACTTCAAAAGAGGCTTAGAATGGCTTTCAGCTCTTCCAGCTTTGCTGCAACATACATCTCTTTCTTAAGGCTGTGTAAACATCCCTGTATGCAGCTCTCCTTGGCAAAATATCTCACAGTTCTCGCATCGTCGAATGTCTTCTTGGGGTTCTCCTGCTGCCAACCAGGCTTCCACTTCACAGCTTCAATGCAATGGCCTATCAGGGCATACTTTATGCAGGGACACCACTGCTGCACTCTGGCTGACCTTGGCAGCTCTCTGTGAAACTGTGGAGGAAGAACTGAAGAACCCTTCAATCTTGCAAACTTCATGCCTCTAAAGCCAGCAACCACGTGAATGAAACTGCCGAGTTTGGCTGCCAAGTTTGGGATGGAGCCTGGCCTATTTTCAAACCATATTTGCACTTTTTCTCTGCCCTGGATTGTTGGAGGATTAGCTGGGTGTGTCCTTGCCCTGAAGGTACTGACTCCTTTGTTTTAGCTTGTAAATTCTCCAGGCCTCTCCTTCAAATTGCCTGCTTTAATCTCCTTATGAAAGGGAGCCTCTCCTTCACTTGCCTTGGCCCCACCTTTAATCTTCCTAGTGCAGTTTTCAGATCCAAACTGTACATTCTGCATTTCTTTCTGCCCCATCTGCTCTTTTTCACTGTAGATCTGTATAATATTCACCATTAAAAGCCACACCACCATTTCTACATTAGGCTGTCTTGAAATATCCTCCGCCAAAGACCACCACACCAACCAAACCACCACACCAACCAAACCAAAAAAAATCAGTATTTGTATTTTGATAGGGGAAATTAAATGAGCACTAATATGAACTACTTTCTACTGTAGTCTCATTCCCCCTTCTAATTGTAAAATAGGGAGTAAGATCTGGTTTTGTCTAAAGAAAAGCCTGTCCTTTCACAAATTTGGCATCTTTATCCCTGACACTAACAATATTTGGTACATACGGAAATGGTTGTTTTGTTAAATTAAAAATAATTCAAAACCATACTGCATTGCTGATTTCTTCTGCAATGTCCCTATCTATTTGCTTCCCTAGACTGGAATCTGATGTAATACAGACTAATAGTAAAATGAAACACCAGCTGAGACAGCAAATCTGTCCTAAATTTAGAACCAGCACAATGATGTTATACCTGTAAAGTCAAAAGTGGGAAAAAGAAAAAAAAATAGATAAAGCAATGGTCAGTCAATTTAAATGTTTCAAACTTCCAATAAAACCTTTCATAGAATGTGACTAACTATTGAGGTGGGAATCAGGTAGTCAGTCAGGTTGAAGAGCATGGTGTAGGACTTGTGTTCTCTTCTCAGCACCTACGTGATATTAAGAACCTTGAGTAACACCAGTTCCATAGGACCAGATGACTCTTCTGGCCTCCATATGTATTCCATGATATGAACAAACTTACATACATGTAGGGAAAACACTCATATGAATAAAATTTAAAAAATATTTGTTTTTGACCTTTTAAAACAGGTCTTTCTATAGTCCCTACTGACTTGGAACTTGGTATGTTGACCAGGCTGGCTTTGAACTCACAGAGATCCAGCTGCCTCATCCTTCAGAGTATGGGATTAAAGGTGTATATGACCATGACTGCCTTTAAAACACAAATTGAAGAAAGGGTGGCACATGGTTTAGTCCCAGCACTGATGAGGCAGAGGCAGGGCAGGTGGAACTCAGTGAGATCAAGGCCAGTCTGGTCTGCATAGCAAATTAAAGGCCAGCTGTGCCTACAGAGAAACTCTAACTCAAAAAGATGTAAACAAGGTTTTTAAAATAATTTTTCAAAAGGAGAATGACAGGGGCTGGAGAGATGGCCTAGTGGTTAAGAGCGCCCACTGCTCTTGCAGAGGACCCGGGTTCGATCCCCAGCACCCACATGGTGGCTGAAAACTATCTTTGACTCCAGTTTCAGGGGAATGCGATGCCCTCTTCTGACCTCCGTGGCATTGCACCACACAGGTGCACCAACCTACATGCATATAGTACATTCATACACATACAAAAATAAATTTTAAAAAATTTAAAAAAAGAGAATGATACACATGCAGATGTTTTTTAGCTGGTTAAAATGCTTACTGTCAGGGTGTGAGCTCCAGAAGCCCATCGGAAGGCAGTCACCTAAGATCCAAGTTGCCCAAGAACCTGCAATACCAGGCATAGCCTTTGGCTATGCTAAAGCAGGCCACCACCAATTACCCAGGAATCTTCCACCTTGCCCTTCTGGAAGCCAGATTCCAGATTCTGACCCATCCCCACTCCCATTGAATCTCGCTCCCACCTTCTCCCTTAAATTCCCAAGCCAGACGCCATTCGGTGCTTGGCTCGTTCTACCTCTCCTCTGAGCCCAGCCCCGGCTACTCTGAAATAAACTTTGCTCCGAAAAGCTTAGACCTCATGGTTTTTCATTCCAGGGGGAGCGTGCCATAACCTTACACTTACTATCTTTAATTATTTTACCACTCATTATAATACATCTATTGCTTTCATATGTTGATGTTAAATGAAATGATGAAAATAAACTCAGATGTAGTTCTTCCTCAAGGGCTTTAGCAACTATTGCTCTCTCCTGAGGACCCTTTCTTCCTTGCTCAGTCCTGGAAATGAGCCTTTCTATACCCCTGAGACATAAAGCATTTGACCTGTGTGCACAAAATGCAATGCTTGGCCAGTTGAGGGAAATGTGAACTGAAGATTCCTTATCCTGCCCCCCACACACGACAGCAGTATTAAAGCCTTGGGGCTGGAGAGATAGCCTAGTTGTTAGGAGCACCGACTGCTCTTGCAGAGGACCCGGGTTCAATCCCCAGCACCTACATGGCAGCTAAGAACCATCTGTAACTCCAATTCCAGGAGAACTGCAGTTGACCTCCGTGGCATTGCACAACACAGGTGCACAAACCTGCATGCAGACAGTACATTCATACACATAAGAAAAAAAAAAAGACTCTACAAAGCTGACTAACTAAAACTTCTTCCCTGTGGAAACTTGAAATTCTGTAGATCCAGGGGCAAATGGTCTTGGTCTTTTTTTTTTTATTAAAGTTTTTTTAATTTTTTTTATTTATTTCTGTATGTGTATGAATGTACTGTCTGCATGCAAGTTTGTGCACCCGTGACGTGCAATGCCATGGAGGTCAGAAGAGAGTGTCAGATTCCCCTGGAACTGAAGTTCTCCTGGAATTGCAGTTTCAGACGGTTCTCGGCTGCCATGTGGGTGCTGGGGATCGAACCCAGGTCCTCTGCAAGAGCGTCAGTGCTCTTAACTGCTAGGCCATCTCTCCAGCCCGGTCTTGGTCTTAATGTTAGCTTCCTTAATAACCATTTACCTGAAAGCCATGTCATCTAAAAGCTAAGTTAAGTCTTCCTTAACTGTAACCCATCAATTTGTTGTCTCCACCAGTGTTGTGGTAAATGCCTTGACTTGTGATTTTCTTTTGTTCTGTAATTAAAAGACAGAAAATTGTTCATTTTGCTTGGTGGTCAGCTAATGATTTACCAGAGATTTCCTTAAACACTTAGAGCCATGACACACTCCTTCAGTGCTGACCCAGGTTGCTAAAAGCTCTGTCTTAGCTTCACAGTGCCCTGTGAGAGGAAAGATTATGGGGCTGAAATGTATTAGTTTTAAAGTCTACTGAAAAATTACACAATATCTATGTACAAGAGTCCATGTATATATCTGAAGGCTAAATAATAAGAAGCAGTGACAGAGAGGAGAAACTTCCCTTCCAGTTCTTGGACCATGAAGTCCAAGATTCCCAGAATCACACACGCTATTGCCACAGCCCTTGATTACCTCCTATAACTTGAAAGTAAGATCCTATTGTTGAAGACAGGACATGCTTGTAACACACAACTTAGGTCAGTGAAGCTGGAACTGACCTGCAATTGGCCTCTCTGAAGGTTAGCTCTCATAGTTTTGGAGGACACTCTGCATGCTGCTAGGGAAAACATCAATTGATGTTCCAAACCCAGCTTCAAGGCATAATAATTATGATGTCCAGGACACCAAACTATTGGAGCATTAGTGGTACTTTTATTTTGGGGGTAATCAGTAGCTACCTAATTGGACTTAATGGCCACTTAATGGGAGGTAACTCATGTGTGGTACTGTAAACATAACCAAATACAAATCTCTGGAGTGGTCACATATCTTAGAGACAAGCCCAACTCTGTTATATCCCTATTCAAATGTAATTTCTTACTATATTCTAAATATGGATCCCTATATTTCCACACATATATACCAGTCACCATGCAACAGAGACTATTTCAGAATTCTGTAACTGGTCACACACAAAGAATAAGTGTCTGTGAAATAGCACATCTACAATGGAATCTCTACTCCTAAGTTTCCCAAAACATAGTGGAACAAGAGGTAGAAAGAATACTGCCACACCTCTCAATTCGCATCAATGAAGCTCCCTCATGCAACATAAGGCAATGATAACAAAAGACCACAAATTATCAAATCATAGAGAATAAGAGTCTTCAGAGTATGAGTCCTTGATTAGGACTCCTATATTAAACCTCACCCACCCAGGGCTCAGGGACCACTGAGGAAGAGGAGGTGGAAAGGTTGTAAGAGCAGGGGAGGAGGTACAGGACCATATGGAAACAGACTTAGAGGCTCCTGGGAATATGCTCATATGAACTTACAGTAATGTTGAGAGCATGAGCAAGACCCATGCAAACACAAGCAGACAAGTCACCAGCACAGAACTCTGGAAATGGGCAGCAGTCCCCAATCTTAGCTGAAGAACTATTGGGAAACAGTACTGCTTGGTGAGGAAGAGCTGAACTGCTTTAAGGGAGTGGCACTAGATAGGCTGACTAGACCCCAGTGGATGAACCTGCACTGAGGGATGTCTGGGGACACTAACCTGACTCCATAGGCCTTATCATGAATGACAGAATGCATGAAATCCAGTGGGGGTGAGGCCTATGGGAGCATGCCACTGGGGAAGGGAGGGTAAGGAGTGCAAAGATTTGTGGTTTAACACTGATGTATTTGTGTGTTCAGTTGACTAAGGATCAATGGTGCCGGAAAGATTTAGTGGCAAACTTGACAAACCTGGGTTAAGGGACTCAACTGGGGAATTGCCTGCATTGGATTGGCCCATGGACACGTCATCGGTGCAACTTCTTCATTGCTGAGTGATGTAAGAGGGCCCAGTCCTCTGTGGTCAGCCTGGTCTACATAGCGAGTTCCAGGATAGCTGGAGCTACAGGGAGACCCTGTCTCAAAAAGACAAAAAAAAGAAAAGATTCTTAATTCCAAGACTCTAAGACACACCTGTCTGACAATCCAGCCTTTAACAAACAGGTCAACATTAACAAACACAGGCCGTCCACATGTTCTCCATTCACTGAATGCTAATCAATGTTTAAGGATCCATGCATGAGCTCCAAAGTCAACACCATGTTGCTTTCATGGAGAAACAGGAGGAAGCACTTAGGCCAACGAGTGCAGCAGAGATGCTGGCAGTCTGCTAGGAATGAGGCTGCACTGCACCTCCCTGCTCACCTGGGCATCCACATGACAAAGATGGTGAAGAGCTGTGCTCTCTTGCCCATGCCCAAAGTTGACACTGAAATGGGATTCTTGTGTCCAGCATTGTGATATGGGAGAATAGGATGTCTGTTTCCCTTCAGGAATGTGGAAGATGTGATGAGTTATTTCTGGGTCATGTTATTTCTTCTGTCCTGTTCAAAGTCCTTCTATTAGTCACTTTTCCGTTGCTGTGATAAAGCACCATGACCAAGGAACTTATAAAAGGAAGAGTTTATTTGAGCTTATGATTGGCGNTATTTATTTTATATATATATATATATATATATATATATATATATATTTTGTACAAGATTATGTTACTAATCAAATCTAGACCCATGTCCCCCACCCTACCTCCCCACCCCAATGAGAGCTCATGCATTCTGCCAAACATGCCTTTCATCTCCTTTTCAATCTTTCTCAAAATTCTCCATGTGGAAGTTGACTGTTTTGAGCAGAAGTTCACCATTTCAGTCAGTTCTTTGATACAGTCCTTTCTGTTGTTGTTGTTGTTGTTGTTGTTGTTGTTGTTGTTTCCAATATGCATCACTCCCAACTACTTGGACAAAAGCTCAAGGGGCCATGCACAAGAAATACTTACAACTAGGTAATTGGCACTAGCATCCACAGATGAGGGATAGCATTCGTCGTTTGTTTCTCTGGGACTGTGTTACTTCACTCAGCATGATATCTTCTAGCTCCAGCCATTTTCCTGCAAAGCTCATGATGTCATCCTTCTTCACTGCTGCATAGAACTCCATTGTGTATATGTACCACATTTTCTCTATGCACTCATCAGTTGAGGGGCATTTGGGTTGGGTCCAGCTCCTTGCTATTGTGAAAAGAGCTGAAATAAACATGGCTGTGCATGTATCTCTGTGGTGGGCCACCCTACTTTTTTTTATTATTTATTTTTGTTTTTTGTGTTTTTTTTTTAATTTTTTAACTTTCATTATTATTTATTTATACATACATTTTTTAAAGTGATGAGTTAATTCTGTGTCATGTTATTTCTTTTGTCCTGTTCAAAGTCGTGAAAGTGTCTTTTCCCTTAGAAGTGGTTTACTGTCTTAGTGGAACAAACCTGGAATTCCCTCATGAGACTAGGTAAGACTAGAGGTGCTAAAATGTAAGCCTTCAAGAAACGGGTCCTAAGGACAAGTCTTCTAGTCACTGAGCATGCCTTGGAAGGGGCTTGTGGACACTGAGCCCTCTCCTTGTCTGGGATGAGGATAATTGGTTTGTTCTGTGAGGACGTGTTGCTTCGCTACAGATGTGAAGCTATGGAGTGAAATGATCAACTGAGACTCCAAAACTGTGAGCCCTAATAAAACTTTTTCTTCATATGCTGATTTTCACAGATATTTTGTTATAGGTATGAAAACCTAGGTCACACACTCTTTTAGTTGCCTGCTTACATACCCAAGCCCCAAGCCCAATGTCTCCATATTATGCTTAATTCTAGCTCCTGGCACAAGGAGACTTCCACAAAAATAGGTGCATGGTGGTCAGGGCTGGAACAGAAAGTGAGGGTTCACATCTTCCAATGAGCACACGAAGCTGAGAGAGAGCATCTGAAGACTAGAAAGGCTTGTCAAACTCTCCAAGCCTGCCCACAGTGACATACTTCCTCTAGCATGGCCACACCTTCTAAGATCTCCGCAAACCATGCCACCAACTGGGGACAAAATGTCTGAATACTTGAAGCCTATAGGGGACAGTCTCATTCAAACCACCACAGAAATTCATTTTCTTTTCTTTTATAAGGTTGTGATGAAGGGGTTGCAGAGATTGCTCAGCAGTATAAACACTGTCTGCTCTTGTAGGGGAGGCAGGTTTGATTCCCAGCACCCAGATGGCAGCTAACAATTGTATGTATCTTCAGTTCCAGGGGATCTGATTTGTATGAGTGTGCATGCGGGTGCATGTGAGTATCCCAGGTATCCACGGTCAGGCACATACACAGAGACCAGAAGAGGGCATGAGGTGCCCCTCTCCTTCACCCTCTGCCTCTCCCTCTGAAGCAGGGTCTCTTCTTGGACTGGGGCTCTCAGCTGTTATGGAAGCCAGCAGGCCCCAGCAATCATCCTATCTCTACCCTCAGTGCTCAGGTTTAAGGCTTTTGTGGAGAAAACCTGACATCTTACATGGGTGCTGGGATCTTAAATCATCTTCATAGTTACAGAAAGTGCGCTTAACTGCTGTGCCACATCTCCAGGCTAAATACTGTGATTTTCATCTATCTATCCCTTAGCTTCTTCTCTGCTGGCTGTGATACATTGCCCTGACAAAGGCCACTAGGCTCATAGTGACAGGAGCTTTACAGAGTTGATCATGTCAGATTCATAATCAGGAATAGAAAGCATTGACTGCATGTCTGCTCATGCTCAGCTCCATTTCTCCATTCTTACATGTTCTAGAATCCTGTGCCTAGGAATAGAGCCACCTACAGTGGCAGAGTCTTCCCACCTCAATTTAGAAAATCAAGACAATCTCCACAGGTATACCCACAGCCCAACCTCATCTAGGGAATCTCTTATTGAAACTCTTCCCAGGTGAGTCTAGATTGGGTCAGATTGACAAAGCTAATAATCCCAATGTATCAAGAAACAATGCTACCTGCTGTACAGAATCCTGCCACCTGCCTCTCTATGATTGTCTTCCCAGGATTCCTTAAAATCAGGACTGGTTTACAGGAAAGGAAAACAATCTGATCTGAATATATTTTTGAGGATTTGGTATATTCCTGTTCCCATCAGGGTAAAAGACTAAGACATGGCCCCTGTGGGCAAGGATTTGGCAGGACATTGGTAGAGGGAGAGGGAACTAACTGCCCACATGAATCAGTCCACGTTTCTCTCAGTGCAGTAGTTTTGTGGCTCCTCTAGAAGGGGCCACAAAAATTACCGCCTAAAATTACAGCCAGCTTCATGCAGCTCGGCCCTTTCAGCCTTGTAGTATTCCTGTGACTTTGACCAGCACTCCCTAGTTTGAACTTAATTTGAATACTACCACACAAGGACCTGGATTAGAACACAAACATCAAACAATAAAAAATATTTATGGGGCTGGAGAGATGGCCTAGCGGTGGAAAGCGCCAACTGCTCTTGCAAAGATCCTGGGTTCGATCTCCAGCACCCACATGGTTGCTGAGAACCATCTTTGGCTCAAGTTCCAGGGGAATCTGATGCCCTCTTCTGACCTCCTTGGCTTTGCATGACACAGGTGCACAGACCTACATGCAGACAGTACATTCATACACATAAAAAATAAATAAAAATTTTAAAATATTTATGTATTTGTGTAGAGGTACTAGGGATCCAATCCAGGCTCTGCATGTGGTGGGCAAGTCCTCTATCCTGATTCATATCCTTAGCTCTGCAAAGATCTTTGTAAAATGTGCCAGGGCTAATGGGCACAAGATTATTTGCCCCCTGCCACGAACAAGCCTTTATATGAGTACTAGAAAGGTTGAAATTTTTTTCTCATGGCCCTGTCCCATGATTCTTGTATTTCACATTGAAAATCTGTGAGAAGAGCTGGTAAATGGCTCACATTTGGATAAGAGTACTTGCTGTGCTAGCATGAGGATCAGAGTTCAAATACCCAGCCCTCACATACAGAGCTGGATATGGCTGTGTGTATCTGTAACGCTAGTGCTGTGCTGGGCAGAGACAGGAGGATCACTGGGACTTGGTGGCCAACAACCCTAGCTGCAGGTTCAGTGAGAGACCAGTCTCAAGGGCGTAAGATGGAGAGAGACACAGAGCAAGACCCAACAGCCGCCTCTGGCATCTGCATTCTGCTCCTACACGGACACAAACACATATACCATACACATGTACACATATACCACACACACACACATATACCACACACATGGACACATATGCCACACACACATATACCACACACATATATATCACACACATGTACACATATACCAGACACATACATATATACCACACACACACAGACACACAGACACACACACACACACACACACACACACACAAAAACACACACACCCTGTCACTGAAATGTGTATTATGCCCTGTGGCTTCCACCCTGAGCAGTTGTGGAGATCTGCTATTCAGTCCATGCGACATCACCGTGATTCTCCATTCTCCTGGGAAGAAAGCAAATACTCCTATGGAATTTTATTACTTTGTCATTCATGTTTTATTTTATCTGATTCCAAATGCAATACACTTTTCTAAGGACCAATGTGGAAACTGTTCCTGCAGAAACATCCCTTAGAAGTGACAACTTAGAGAAGTAGTGGGTTAAACACAATTCCAATATTGCTGCCTGATCTGACACCTTTGGGTCAAGGGCATATGGTGACCTTATATTAGCAGGGGGTGAGGGGCACATTTGGTACTAGAGAACTGTGAAGCTACATTTGAGAGAGTCATGATTTAAACGTGTACTCCAAAGTCCATGTAATGGAAACAATTCCTAGTTGTGTGTTAATGGTATCTGGAGGTGGAGTGTGTGGGAGGCAACGTGGATAGATGCGGCCTTTACAGGGAGAGGAAGAGAGACACACAGTGCCTGCCACAGTGGTTCTGCCTCACCACTGTGATGCCCTCTGCCCTGCAGACTGAGCCAGAAGGTCCTCACCAAATGCTAATGCCATGCTTTTCCACCTCCCAGGCTCCAAAAACATGAGCCAAATAAACCTCCATTTTTTTTTCTTTTTTAATTTTTATTTACTTTTTGGGTTTTTTTTGGTAATTTTGAGGCAGGGTCTCCCTTTTAGTACCAGCTGTCCTGGAGCTCGCTCTGTAGACCAGGCTGGCCTTGAACTCACAGAGATCCACCGCCTCTACCTCCCAAGTGCTGGGATTAAAGGTGTGTGCCACCATGCCAGGGTTAAACCTCCATTCTTCATACATTACCTGCTTACAGGCATTTTGTTATAGCAATAGAAATTAAAGGGTTTTTTTAAAACTTTGGAGAAAGAGCCTTTGCCTAATTTTATGAAATAACAGCAAAGAATACAAAACCCCAAATCCCTGGGTCTAGAGAGATGGATCACTGGTTTAGAGCAGTTGCTGCTCTTGAGGAGGACCTGGGTTCAGCCGGCAACCACGTGGTGGCTCAAGAGTATCTGTGCCTCCAGTTCCAGAGGATTTGAACCTCTCTTCTGACCTCAGAGCTTGCAGGCATTCACGTGCTGCACATATACGTGTGGGTAAAACATTCGCATACCTAAAATAAACAGCCTTAAAAACTTTAAAAAGAGGCAGGCATGGTAGTGCATGCCTTTAATCCCAATACTTGGGAGGTCAAGGCTGTTAGATGTCTATTAGCTCAAGGCCAGCTAGGGCTACATACATAGGCAAGGCGGGGCTACAGGGATACTCTGTCAAAAAGAAAAATAGAAGGTTGCAGAGACAGCTCAGTGCTTAAAACCACTGGCTGTTTCTGCAGAAATTCTGCCTTGGAATCCCAGAACCCACATGTTCTAGGGGTCTGACAACCTCTTCTCTCTTCCATATGCAGTGCATGGCATAGGTGCACTTACATACTTGCATGAATAACACTCAAACACAGAAAAATTAAAAAATTAAATTTAAGAATGAGAGAAACTTGAAACTAAGACAATAAACCTTAAAAGGCATGCTGCCTGTCTAAATAAGTCTTTACGATGTCCCACAGTGCAGTTAGTAGGCTTTATAAATACTGTACAGTACTTGTGTGCAGCCAATGAAGCTCAGCTGAGAGGGTGCTTGCCTATCACCCACAAACCCCTCCACTCAGTTCCCAGAACTATACATAGGAGATTGTTAAAAAATGAAAAAAATAATAAAGAAGTAAAAAAATAAAAACATGCAGGCAGGACACTCCTACACATAAAATAAACATCAAAAAATTCAAAACCATACTGTACTGCTCTGCAATTTCTTCTTCAATGTCACTATCTATTTGCTTCCCCAGACTGGAATCTGATGTAATACAAAATAATAGTATGAAAGAAACACCAGCTGAGACAGCAAATCTGTCCTAAAATTAGAACCAGCCCAATGGGTTATGGCTGTAAAGTCAAAAGAGTGAAAAAAAGAAAAAAGAAAACTAGATAAAATAATGGTAAGCCACTTCAAAGAGGAAAATTATTCTCTTTAAAGCTTGGTAGACATTACTATATTACCCATCATAGACTGTGTCAACTTATATGCCAGAGCTTACTGTAACAAGTATGCCTGTTTCCAGATCCTACTGCATAGTTTTTAAAATTTTTACTGTCTTTTTTTTTTTTTCCCTCTCTCTGATCCACCCTGGTACTGGGTCCATTATTCTCTGATCCCTCCTGCAAGCAGGTCCTTTTGATCCGTCCTTTACTCTCTACTCTCTGATCCATCTTGGAGGTGGGTCCTTTGCTTTCAGATCCATCTTGGAGATGGGCCCTTTAGTCTTTCTGTACTGTCTTTTCTGACAATTGCCACTATCCCTGTGTGGTTTTCTTTTGTTGCTTTACTGATTTTAAATTTTTATTTTTGGGGGCGGGAGAGATGGCTCAGCGGTTAAGAGTGCCAACTCCTCCTGCAGAGGACCCGGGTTTGATTCCCAGCACCCACATGGCAGCTAAGAACTGTCTTTAACTCCAGTTCCAGGGGAATCTGACACCCTCTTCTGACCTCCCCGGCTACATAGTAGACTCTGACTCGTAAAGAAAAAAAAAATTAGTCTGATGGGATGACAGCCTTAATATTCAAACCATTTTGTGTAGTTTCTGTACCCGACAAACTAGCTTTCTGTACCCTTAAGAGTCTTACAGGTATGTCCTTGTGATGATCTCTATCCTAATGGCTACTTCTTTAAGGAAAGCCACTTTGGACTAGGACACAACTAAGGAGATGCAGCAAAGAATCTTCAAGTACAGGAAGATATCTCAATTCCTGCATCTTCAGAGAACTAACCAGGTTGGGGGGCTAAGGGAGCTTAGACCAGAAAACAGGGGGTTGAGCTAGGAGACTGAGTCCTGGGATGGAATGCTGAAGAGCATGACTCAAAGTTCTATACTGCTACTGCAGGACAGCTGTGGGACTGTGGCCCACAGTATCCAGCATGCACAGGGCTCTTCTCCTAAGTGTGTCCTCCGGTGTCTGATGATGCTTGAACGGATGCTGAAGCCTCACCCACTCACTGTACTTATGAAATATTCTACTCCCCTGAGTGTGTTCTCTGGTGTGCAGTGAGGACGGATTTCTGACTGAAGCCTCGTCCACAGGCTCCACATACATAGGGCTTTTCTCCTGAGTGTGTCCTCTGGTGTCTGATGAAGCTTGATCGGACGCTGAAGCCTCGGCCACACTCACTGCACTTGTAAGGCTTTTCACCTGTGTGTGTCCTCTGGTGTCTGATGAAGCTTGAACGGACACTGAAGCCTCGCCCACACTCACCGCACTTGTAAGGCTTTTCACCTGTGTGTGTCCTCTCATGAATGTTGATTTCTGACTTCCAGTTAAAACCTTGCCCACACTCTCTGCACTTGTAAGGCTTCTCACCTGTGTGTGTCCTCTCATGAATGATGAGCTGTGACTTCCGACAAAAGCCTTGCCCACACTCACTGCACTTGTAAGGCTTGTCACTTGAGTGTGTCTTCTCATGAATGATGAGTGATGACTTCCAGCAAAAGCCTCGCCCACACACACTGCACTTATAAGGCTTCTCCTCCCGTGAGTGTGTCCTCTGGTGTGCAATGAGGTTTGAGTTCTGCCTGAAGCCTCGCCCACACTCACTGCACTTGTAAGGCTTCTCACTTGAGTGTGTCTTCTCATGAACGATGAGTGTTGACTTCCAGCAAAAGCCTTGCCCACACACACTGCACTTATAAGGCTTCTCCTCCCGTGAGTGTGTCCTCTGGTGTGCAATGAGGTATGACTTCTGCCTGAAGCCATGCCTACAGACTCCACATGCAAAGGGTTTTTCTCCTGAGTGTGTCCACTGATGTCTGATGAGGTGTGTCTGCTGCCTGAAGCCTCGCCCACATTCACTGCACTTGTAAGGCTTTTCTCCTGAGTGTGTCCTCTGGTGTGCAATGAGGACTGACTTCTGGCTGAAGCCTCGCCCACACTCACTGCATAGGAAGGGTTTCTCTCCAGAATGTGTCTTCTGGTGTCTGGCAAGGCTCTTCTTTAGAGTGAAGCCGTTCTCACACACACCATACACATGGGGCTTAGCTCCTGAATGGATCCTCTGGTGACTGAACAGGTTTGTCATGTTTTGCAAGCACAGTCCACACTCTGCACAGATTACAGTTCCAAATCCCATCTCTTTTCGCTTCAGGGACGCTTCTGTTTCCTTAGGGCTCCTAACTCCAGCTGGGCTGGCCTCCAGCTCCACTCCTGGCCCGCCATTCTGAGAGCTGACCTGCTGCCTCTGCAGGGGCCTGGACAAGGTTCCCACACTCCTTTTCTTTGTCCTTCCAGATGAAGGCCTGCTGTCTTCTCTCCCTCCGCCTCCTGCTTTCTCTGTCCAGGAGCTCCCATCAGAGGCTTGCTGCTGTTTCTCCTGGAGACCCAGACAGTCCCCTGGGTCAACACGACTATCTGCATACAGGCCTGTGAAGATCAGGGGGCTCTGACCACTTTGCACGGGATCACGTGACAGGTGTTGCTCAGGGAACTTCTGACTGGAGAAATCCAGAGGGCAGGAAGGACCAGAGTGGAGTTCCGCGTTTGGATCTGCTGCAGAGGAAAGCAGGAGTCAGAATGGAGTCCTGGCAGGGACAGCTAAACAATCCACATAATCTCATGCTAGACTTGAGCTTGCTCTTCAAAATGCTAAAGATGGTGCCACCACACCAAGACCTCCACACATGACCTCCCTTCCTGTCCCTCCCTACATCCCACAGCTCCTGTTACATCTAGACACCCACCTGAGCTGGATAGGTTTAGTTGTCCACTTGAGTAACCTGGGTTGTGGGAGCCTCAACTGGAGAATTTCCTCCATTGCACTGGCCTGTGGCAAAGTCTGTGGTGGACCTTCTTGACTTCTGAATGATGTGGGAAGGCACAGCCCACTGTGGGAACTGGAATACCTGGCCAACGTGCTTGGTATTGTATGAGAAAGCAGGCTGAGTACAGGCCAGGGGAGCAAGCCAGTAGGCAGCATTCCTCCATGGGCTCTGACTCCATCAGCTCCTGACTCCAGGTTCCTGCTACCTTGGGCTGCCTCAGTGATGGACGCTGAACAGGACATGGAAGGCAATAAAACCTTTCCTCCCCAAGTGGCTTTCAGTTAGACTGTTTTGTCCCAGCAAATGGTGACAAACTAGAACAGCAATTGGTACCAGGATTGTGTGGTATTTCCTTGACAGACCTGACCTTGGTGTCTTAGAGAGGCTGTGGAACTGTTTGGAACTTTGGGATAGAATCTGTGGGTTCTGATTGGCTGGGGCTGAAAAGTCAGGTGTGATTAAGAAGAGAACAGAACCTGAAGTGACACATTTGCTTCATTCAGACATCTGATGCTGGTTTTCTGGCCCTGAACAATCAGCTGTAAATAACAAGAGACACCATCCTTGGGTAAAGTCTTCTGGGAATAATATCTCAGCGTAATTTCAGAGGTGTGGTGATCCAGAGAGCCCAAGGCCTCCATATTGAGGGTGGAAGCAGGACTTGATAATGAGTAAGAGTTTCCAATAAGGTTCTGGTGTTCAAAGCTTGAAGGGGTCACAGAGAACAGTTGAGGCCTGGCAGTGAGAGAGGCCAGGAAAGGGCATTGGTGAAAATTGAGCCCTGTTTGCAGTGAAGACTTCCAGGATTCAAGGGTTTATGAAGAGAATGTAAGGTGCTGCATAAAGAGAGATCAGAAGACCCTACTGATGAGGGTGCAGCCTCAGTTTCAGGGAAGACCCCAGCTTTTTGGAGATGACAGGACCACAGGCAGTAGCATACATGCAATGCAGCTGGCCTGTCTGATAAGACAAGTTGTGTGTGCTGTGGGAATGGCAAAGTCATAGGAATGGACCTGCCTGAATTCTGCCCTAGAATATTATGAGTGAATCCCAGATGTTCCGGCTTGAACTAATTGCTGGACATGGCTTTTGGTTAGGTGTGTCTGATTCTTCCCTTTGGAAATAAGACAGCACTTGTTTTGATTTTATTCAGGAAACCACAGAGAGGATAGTTTTAAAAGACACTGTAAACTTTGAAGTGTTTGGATTTTTTTTTTAAGGACATAGGTCTTTCAAGTTGTACTGTCTTATGTTGTGATATTTAAAATAATACTGGGCATATGAAATGGAAAGCTTGTGGTTAATATGATATGTTTGTTGTGTCAAGTTGACAAGGGATCAATTGTGCTTGAGAGATTTACTTGCAAACTTGACACACCTGGGAAGAGGGAAACTCAGCTGGGAATTCCTGCATTGGACTGGCTGTGGACAGTCTTTAGTGCAACTTCTTCACTAGGTGATGTGGGAGGGCTCAGCCCACTGGGGTCAGTGTCATGGCTGAGAAGGTTGTTCTGTGCTGTACAAAAAGCAGACCCTAGCCAGGCGTGGTGGAGCATGCCTTTAATCCTACCACTTGGGAGACAGAGGCAGGCAGATCTTTGTGGGTTCAAGCCAGGCCTGGTTCCTACAGGAGTGAATTCCAGGACAGCTGGGGCTACAGAGAACCCTGTCTTGAAAAGACAAAAAAAAAAAAAAAAAAAAAAAAACAGGCTGTTGGCATGGGCCAGGGCTACAAGGCAGTAAGCAGTGTTCCTCCATGGCTGTGCTTCAGCTCCTACCTCCAGGTTCCTGCCCCGAGTTGGCATCTTGGGTTCACTCAGTGTTGAATTGTGACCTAGGAGTTGTAAGCTAAATACATCCTAACTCCCCAAGGTGGTTTTCGTCAGAGCGTTTTGTCATAGCAAATGAAGGCAAACTAGAATATCACTGCATACGAAGAAGCATCACAGGTGGTTTCTAATATGTAAAACGGTCAATACACAAGGCTCTTCACAGTTCTACTACACTCACAATGACACCTTGACAGAAACCATGTCCACATGTGGTGGTGCTTGTGCTTTTGAATGAGAGCAATTAGCCACAGGACCCACGTGGAAATGTCTGTCCTGATTTCCCCATGAGGCTGAGACACCATCATTCCAATCTCAGTGTAGAAGCACGAGAGAGGAGTTGAACACAAAGGGCATCACATACCTAACAGGGGTCTCCCTCCTCTGACAAATATGTATCAGCAGACTACTTGTGTCAGCATTTCTACAAGGCAGTAAGCCCTCAGCGATATTGTAGCCTAGGTACCCAGTAACATGAAAGATGCTCCACTCTGATGGAGCCTTACCAATCTCCAAAGTCCTGGTAATTCCATAGTGAGTGTAAATAAAACTTTATCCAGAAATCAATTCAAAAGGTAATGTTGCGGTTCAGGGACATAGCTGAGAGGTGGAGTGCTTGCCTAGTACAGACAAGGCCTTGAGTTTGATCCCTAGAACCACAGAGAAAGGGAGAGGGAGAGAGAAAAACAAGTGTACAGAGGAGAGACCAATGGGTGCAGCAGGAGGATTATGAGCTTGAGGCCAGCCTGAGGTACGCACTGAATTGAAGGTCAGCCTTCTCTCAAAGAACAACAAAGAAAAGAAAAAGAAAGAAAAAGCCTCTCAGCATGGGACCATGAACACACACAAAATTTATGACAAATGACTAGAAGCCTAAGGAAAACTGAATAAAAAAATCACATGTGCTTAGGTATGGTGGCACATGCCTTTAATCCTAACAACTGGGATGCAGAGGCAGGCAGAACTCTGTGAGTTCATGGACAGCCTGGTCTACATAGCAAGTTCCAGGCCAGATGGGGCTACAGAGAGACACTCTCACAAAAAGACAAAAAATTACATGACTTAAAATGAACAGAAAACAATACCCAGAAAGCAATTCTCCTCACTGTACCTCCTGTAGGAAATGTTAACATTAAACAAATTGTTTCTTCATAACTGGCACCAGTCAGCTGAACACAAGCAGTGACCAACCAATTTCAGAAACTGGGAGATACAGCTCTTAGTGAATCTACCTAAACACCCTTTTCTTTTCTTTTTTGGTGCTTAGCCCCAACTGGCCTAGAACTCACTATATAGATCAGGGCAGCCTCAAACTCACCGAGATCTCTCCTCCTCTGCCTATTCTTCCCAATGCTGGTCTGCAAGGAGACACCACCATACCCAGCCTAAACACGCATCCCTTAACTAGGAATATTAAAGCTAAAGAGAACTCTATGTACATCTGCATTGTTCTCCTCTAAGCAAAATGCACTTTTCAATTATAACTGAATTATAATTATGCTTGCCTAATTATTATAGTAAGCATAACTAGTATTTCCTGTCTCAAAAGAATTCCTGCTATTTCTACTGGGCAGACAACTACACAAATGCTTTCCATTTGATCCTTTTTTTTTAATCTTGTATTTGCCTTTTATTTTATTATTTTTTTAATTTTATTTATTTCTGTATGTGTATGAATGTACTGTCTGCATTTAGGTTTGTGCACCCGTGTCGTGCAGTACCGCGGAGGTCAGAAGAGGAGTCGGATTCCCCTGGAAGTGGAGTTCTCCTGGAATTGGAGTTACAGACGGTTCTCAGTCGTCATGTAGGTGCTGGGGATCGAACCCGGGTCCTCTGCAAGAGCAGTTGGTGCTCCCAACCACTAGGCCATCTGTCCACCCCTCCATTTGATCTTTCAATGTCTGGGATGTCAACAGGCACAAGTCTTTCCTGCCAGCACCTGCAGTGGTCTATGTCAGGTGTGGATGATGGTCTGAGAGCCCCCGATCCACCTGACTCCATCCCTGCCAGTCCCAGTGCTGGGATTGCAGTTCCCAGGGATCCATGCCCTCTATGACATGGTTCCACTCATATACTCATGCACATTAAATAAAAATATTTGTCTTTTAATTGATAGCAGAGTGTGAATGGGCTTTAATGGTAGAACACATGCTTGACATGTACTTAGCAAGTCCATGGAATGAATCCCTAGCTCCAAAATAAACCTAAAAATTAAAAAAAAACAAACCACAAAAGTGGAACTCCAAGTTTAAAAATAAAGGTTTCTTTTCAGTGTGTGTTAGTTTACTTTTGCTTACTTGTTTGTTTAAACAGCATCTCCTATAGCACAGCTATCCTGGAACTCTCTATATGGACTAGGCTGGCCTTGATCTCTCTCAGTCTCCTGGAGATCTGCTTCTGCCTCTGCTTGGGGCGTAAGGCCCCTGCCCCCACACGCCACCTGATTAGCTGCTTTCTGGGGGGAATCTTTCTTGCTGCAGCTGGAGCTCCACCTGCAAAGAAGAGTTTGGCTGATAGAAGAGCTCCCGTTGTCAGACAGTGCTAGAAGAACAGAAGGACCTTGGGGTGTGTCAGCTACTGTGAAGGACTCTCATAGCCGGCATATAATGAAATGGCTGGCAGGAGTCAGAGCTTCAGAACACAGGGAAGCCAGTCATCAGCAGGGGCACCTTTCCTTGACTCCACCACAACACACATGGTGCAGCATAACACTCAGTGGTAAAAAGCCTGGGTCAAGTCCCTTTTTTGGTTCACGAATGTGATGACTGTATCTTCACAACATGCCCTGACATGTGCCTCCCACAAACTTATTAGGACTTTGGCACATTAGCCATCTGAAGTAAGAAGAAAAAAAGAGGAAGAGAAAAAACCTGGTTTAACTTCTCAAAGAAAGTTTAAATGTCCATGACTCAGATATTGATTATAGAGCTCAGATATGCTAAAGCTGCGCTCATGAATGTGCATAGTCAGCAGAATGTAGACATGTGTCCACAGATCCTAATTTGGAAACAGTGTCAGAAATCATGTGCATTTACCCAATTTTCAGGCAATCTTAAACATCAACAGTAAAAACATGAGAATAACAATTTTTAAAAGCATAGAAATAAAAACTGTAATTATTATAATTAACATGTTTTATAACTTTAAGCCCAAAAGTGATGTCATAGCCAGGGCCTGCTGACACCTTGACCCTGGACCCTGGACCCTGAGAAAATGAATTTCTGTCAACTGAGCTAGTTTCTTCCTTTCTCCTATCAACAGTCAATTCTTCGTTCCATTTCTTCAGAATTCCATTTCAATTTCTCAACTGTCTTTTTGCTTTTTACTCTTTCTCTTTCTGACACAGTGACACTGAAGTCAGGGACTGTTCATGCTAAGTGCCTGCCCTGCAGAGTTAAACCCCAGTCCTCCCCACTGGCATTCTAGCTTTGCTGCCTCTTACTGGCCTTTCCTTGCTTTCTCAGCTCACTCAGTTTTTGCCATCTTCTTGCTCGTCTTGTCTAAAAACTGCACAAGAGAAAGAAACCAAGCCATCAAGGAGGAGAAGACAGAGACAGCAGGAAAGCACCTACAGAAACTGGAAGCCTGGAAGGGGGGACAAGGGGTCAAGCGAAGAGCTGCCCTGCAGCTCCTAGTCACCACCTCCTCTCTCAGCCCCTGCACTGCTGACAGCCCTGGGTCCCATTGCCCAGAACTTTCCCACTCACCTGCACAGACAGCCTGGGGACGCTTTCTTTCCTCTCTCCATGTCTCCTTCCCTTGCTCTAGCTGCGTGATCAGTTTTGGTTTGGAAAATGGAATTCCTGCTCACCAGAGAAGAAAACAGGATGCTGTAAGTTATGCTGTCAGGGGAGCTCCAACTTTGCCTATGGAAAGGACTGAAAAGCAAAGACTGAGGGAGGAACTTTAAAGGGTGGAACAAAGTTACTGGAGAACAGTGGGGAAGGATTTCAGAAAGGACCACAGTGATGGATCCTTCCCATTAACAGCTCGTCTTAATGGTGAACTTCAGTGTATGGAGAAGCACCTAGGAGATCAGTGTAGCACACCTCTGAGTGGGTCAGAGGGCGTTTCCAGAGAGGATTCCCAAAGACAGTTGCCTTGAAAGTGGGTGGAGCATCCCATAGCCTGGGGGCCTGTTCAGAGTAAAAGGGGAAAGAGGAGAAAGCAATGCACAGTGGTTTGCCCTCCCTCTCTCTGCATTGTGGTTGGCATGAAGTGGGACTTCACTCTAAAGACCCCCCCCACCATGATGGACTGAGCTGTGGGCCAGATTAAATATTTCGCCTTTTACATTTTTTATTTTTATTTATGAGGATACTGCATGCATGTGTGGCAGTGCAGGTCTGAAAAGGGCAGTTGGTTCCCCTGGAGCTGGAATTGGAGATGGCTATTAGTTGGTTGTTATTGTACCTGGGTCTTTGCAAGAGCAGACAATGCTCTTAACAGCTGAGCCACCTCTATAGTCTCCAAGTTCTTTTCTTAAGTGTCTGTGGTGGTTGGAATGAGAATCTCCCCCATAGGCTCCAAGTATTCAGATATTTTGTTCACAGATGGCGTAGAAGGTGTGGCCATGCTGGAGGGAGCAAGGCATTGGGACTGGGTTTAGAGAATTCTTTTCTTTTTTTTTTTCATGTGACAAATGTAAAGCAATTCTGCTATTTCAGTCTCTCAGGTATTGAGATTACAGCAGTGAGTTACCACTCCTAAGTGCCTTTGTCCTTTTTTTGTTGTTGTAATTTTTTATTTATTGTTTTATATTTTTTTGTAGAAGATTATGTTACAAATCAAATATAGACTTGTGTCCCCCTCACAACCCACCACCCCACTAGATTTACACTTTCAGTCAGTTCTTTGATGCACTCTTTTCTGTTATTGGTGTTGTTGCTGTTCTTTCCAATATGCATCACTCCCAACAAGAAATGTTTACAACTAGGTTATTGGCACTAGCATCCACAGATGAGGGATACCATTCGTCATTTGTTTTTCTGGGACTCTGTTACTTCACTTAACATAATATCTTCTAGTTCCATCCATTTACCTGCAAAGTTCATGATGGCATCTTTTTTACGGCTGCACAGAACTCCATTGTGTAGATGTACCACATTTTCTCCATCTATTCATCAGTTGAGGGGCATTTGGGTCAGTTCCAGCTTTTTGCTATTGTGAACAGAGATGCAATAAATATAGCTGTGCATGTATCTCTGCAGTAAGATAAGTCTTGTGGGTATATACTCAGGAGTGGTATGACTGGGTCAGGTGGTAAGCTCATTTTGAGTCTTCCAAGGGTTCTCCACACTGCTTTCCATAGTGGCTGTACAAGTTTACATTCCCACCAGCAATGGATGAGTGTTCCCCTTTCCCCACAACCTCTCCTGCACTTGGTATCATTTGTTTTCTTGATCCTAGCCAGTCTTACTGGAGTGAGATGATATCTTAAAGTGGTTTTAATTTGCATTTCCCTAATTATTAGTGATGTTAAACACTTTTAAAGATGTTTCTCAGCCATCTCTAATTCCTCACTTTTGAAGTCTCTGTTCAGCTCTTTGCTCCATCTTTTGAGTGACTCATTTGTTTTCTTTCTTCTTTGTTTTTTGAGTAGTTTATATACTCTGGAAATCAATGCTTTGTTAGATGTATCTGCAGTGAAGGTTTCCTCCCACTCTGTGGGTTCTCTCTTCACTTCCTTGATTGTTTCTTTTGCTGTACTGAAGCTTTTGAGTTTAATGAGGTCCCATTTGTCAATTGTTGACCTTAATTCTTGTGCAGCAGCTGTCTGATTTAGGAAGACTTTTCCTACACCTATGTCTTGTAGTCTGCTGCCAACTTTTTTATTTGGGGTTTCACTTTGAGGTCTTTGATCCATCTGGAGTTGACTTTTGTACAGGGTGAGAAGTAGGGGTTGAACTTCATTCTTCTACAAGTGGTGATCCCGTTGTGCCAACACCACTTGTTAAAGATGATCTTTCCTCCATTGTCTCTTCTTGGCCCCCTTGTCAAATATGAGGTGGCTGAAATTGTATGTGTGTTGGGCCTGCCTGAGCCATGGGCCCACAAGTAATCTCTTGAGCCTGCTCTAAAGTTTGGCGACCTGTCTATAAGTTTTGAAAGTGAGTCAATTCTGCATAGGAATGACTCAGCATAGCCCAACCTGAAAAAACGGCTCTGCCTGGGCACGCTAAGAAGGCCGGTTGCCTCTGCATGGCTGCTCGTTGCCAGGATACAGCTCTTGGTCTCTAGGATGCTGCTGCTGTTTGCCAGGACGTGGCTGCGAAGCCCAGTTACCATTGGTCCAGGATCCCTGTCACATTCACTTCTCCTACCCCGCTTCCCAAAGAGATATAAACTGCTACTGGATGTAATAAAATGACCTTTTGCCTAGATGCATTCCCGTTCTCGTGTGGGTTTTTGTTCGGGATCCTCGGCACTCACTCCCTTGCTCAGCCCCATCCCAATCAGGGGCTGGTCTGCACTTCTCTCCTAAGCCCTCCTCACGGAGCATCAGCAGTGGCCGGGGAATTAGCCCTGGCATATGTGCTCAGGTTTGGATCTTCAGTTTTGTTCCATTGGTCAAGAGGCCTGTTTTTGTGCCAGTACCAAGCTGTTTTTATGACTATAGCCCTGTAATATAGTTTGAAGAATGATATAGAGATCCCACATGTATTGCTCTTTTCACTCAGGGTTGCTTTGGCTATTTGGGGTCTTTTGTTTTTCCAAATGAAATGAAGGACTTTTTTTCCCAAGCCTGTGAAGAAACTCTTGGGGATTTTAATTGGGATTGCATTAAATGTGTACAAGAGTTTGGGTAGAATGGACATTTTTACTATATTAATTTTCCCAATCTATGAGCATGGAAGGTTTTTCCATCTTCTGATGTCTTCTTCAATTTCCTTCTTCAGGGGTTTAAAATTTTTGTTCTAGAGATCTTTGGTGTCTTTGGTTAGGTTTGTTCCTAGGTATTTTATTGTTTTTGAGGCTATTGTGAGTTGGAAAGTCTCCTTGTGTACCTTCTACAGTTGCTTGTTGGTGTAAAGAAAGGCTACTGATTTTTCTAGGTTAATTTTGTATGCTGCCACTTTACTGAAGCTCTTAATCATTTCTAGGAGTTTTCTGGTGGAGTTGTTAGCATCCCTTAAGTAAACAATCATGTCATCAGCAAAAAGGGATAGTTTGACTTCCTCTTTTACAATTAGAACTCATTTCATTTCCTTTTCTTGCCTTATTGCCCTAGCAAGTGTTCGAAGCACTATATTGAAAAGGAGTGGTGACAGGGGGCAGCCTTGCCAAGTTCCTTCCTTTAAAGGGAATGCTCTGTCGTTTCCCCATTTAGGATGATGTTGGCTGTGGGTTTCCTGTATATGGCTTTGATTTCATTGAGGAATGATCCCTCCAATCCAATTCCCTCTAGGACTTTAAGCATGAAGGGATGCTGGATTTTGTCAAAGGCTTTTTCTGCATCAATTGGAATGATCATGTGGTTTTTGTCTTTCAGTCCATTTAAATGTTTGATGATATTTATTGATTTTCATATGTTGAACCATGCCTGCATCTTCGGTATGAATCCAACTTGGTCATGATGGATGATCTTCTTAATGTGAGTCTGTATGCAATTTGCAAGTATTTTGTTTAGAATTTTTGCATCTGTGTTCATTAATGAGATGGGTCTATAGTTCTCCTTTTCGGTTGTATCTTTCCCTGGTTTTGGTATTAGAGTGATGCTGGCTTCATAGAAGGAATTTGGGAGAATTCCCTCTGTTTGTATCTTTCTAAATAATTTCAGTAACAATGGTTGTAAGTCTTTTTGAAATATTTTATAGAATTCTGCCATGAAACAATCTGGGCCTGGGCTTTTTTCAGTTGGGAGGTTTCTTATTACATCTTCAATTTCTTCATATATTATGGGTCTGTTTAAGCTGTCGATCTCTTCTTGGTTGAGCTGTGGTGATTCCCAGGATTTCAGATATTCATCCATTTCTCCTAGGTTTTCAAACTTAGTAAGTAATCGGTTTTTGAAGTTCCTGTATGATTGTCTGGGATCTTCACCATTGTCTTTTGTGATATTCCGTTCATCATGATTCTATTGATTTGGAGTGGTTCCTTCTTCTTTCGATTAACTGGGCTAGAGGTCTCTCTATCTTGTTTTTCTACTCTCAAAGAACCAACTGTGGATTCATTGATTTTTTTTTTTTGTATGGTTTCTTTGTTTCTATTTCATTGATTTCTTGCTCTGATTTTTGTTATTTCTTCCGTCTGTTGCATTAGGGTTCATTGTTGTTGTCTTTCAAAGTTTATCGCTGCATTGTTAGATCATTTACTTGTGCATTCTGTTTTTTTTTTTTGTTTGTTTTGTTTTTATGTAGGCACTCAGGGCCTATAACTTCCCTCTTAGGACTGCTTTTAACGTGTCCACATAGATATTTGTTGTGCTGTATTATCATTGTCATTCAGATCCAGGAATGCTTTTATTTCTTTATTTCTTCCTTGACCCATTCATTATTCAGAAGGGTGTTTAGTCTCCTTGTAGGTTGTAGAGCTAATCCTGGTGTTGATATTGAGCTTTATTGCACTGTGATCTGATAGAATGCATGAAATTATTTCAGTCTTGTTGTACTTGTTGAGTTTTTTCCCATGTCCCAGTATGTGGTCTATTTTGAAGAATGTTCCATGGGTTGCTGAGTAGTAAGTGTATTCTCTGTTATTTGGGTGGAAATTCGATATCTGCCTGTGAGCTCCATTTGCTGTATTGTATCATCATTCAGATGGTCTCTCTGTTTAGCCTTGTTCCTGTGATCCCTAAAGGTATCTAGTGGGTTATTAAAGTCCCCTACTATGCGTGTTCTGGGATTATTTGGCGTGAGGTCCTGAGGATTGTCTTTATAAAGTGTGGGGCACCAGCGTGTGGGGGCATATATATTCACAATTGTGAAATCTCATGGTAATTGTTCCTTTGATTAAAGATGTTGTAATGGCCCTCTTGTCTCTTCTGATTTCTTTTACTTGATTCTATTTTGTCTGATATTAAAATAGCAACACCTGCTTTCTTTTTGGTACCATTTGCTTGGAATATTTTTTTCCATCCCTTCACCTTAAGTTGGTGCCTATCCTTGAGAGTGAGATGGGTTTCTTGTAGACAGCATATAGATGGGTTTTGTTTCCTAATCCAATCTCCCAGTCTATATCTTTTGATAGGGGAGTTTAGTCCATTAATATTTAAGGTTATAATTGAAAGATGCATGTTGCTTCCTTTCACCTTATTATCCATTTGCATTTTTAGTCTCAGTTTCTACTTCTGCAGTTATGTTTTTATTAGTTTCTCTTTCTAGGTGCTTGGGGATAGTTGCTCCTCTCTTCTGTCCTTTGAATTGCTTCAAGTATTTTCTGAAGGGTTGGTTTTCCGCACATGTATTCTATCATCTTGCTTATGTCATGGAAGATTTTTCTCTCTCTTTCAACTATACTCAACATTTTTGCTGTGTATAGTAACCTGGCTTGGCATCCATAGTCCTCTAACACTGGGAATGCTTTGCTCTATGTTCTTCTTGCTTTCATGGTTTGGGCTGAGAAGTCAGTTGTAATTCTGATGGGTTTCCCCTTATATGTAATTTGTTGTTTTTCTCCTGTGGCTTTCAGAATTTTGTCTTTGTTTTGGGTATCTAGCATTTTACCTATGATATGGCATGGGGAGTTTCTTTCATGATCTTGTCTGTTTGGAGTTCTATGTGTTTCTTGTATTTGTATGGGTTTGTCTTTTTTTAGTTTGGAAAAATTTTCATCTATTATTCTGTTGAAGATCTGATCAATATATTCTCTTGGGATTCTTCTCCTTCCTCTATCCCTATGATGTGCTGGTTTGATCTTTTCATAGTGTCCCATATTTCCCGGTTGTTCCACTTTTGTGTATTTTTAATTTTTTTCATAATCTTTGAGCTTTTCGTTGCTCTGTATTATCTTCCAGATCTGATATTCTTTGTTCTGCTTCCTCCATTCTATTTCTGAGGCTTTTTCCATTTCTTTCCTCTTGATTGGATGAGTGTTCTATTTCCTTTTTCATTTCATCCTGTGATTTCTTTAGTATTTCCACTTCTTCTTTGAGCTTATCAATCTCTTCTTGGTGCTCCTTACTTAGCTGGTTGGCTTCCTATTTCAGTGTTTCCACTTCCTTCCGGAGTTTGTCATTTTCTCCCTCCAGTTCTTTCTGGAGTTTGTCATTCTCTCAGTTTACTTCTTTCTGAAGTTTGTCATTGCCTCCCTCTAGGTCCTCAAGAGTTTGTCATTCTCCTTAGTTCTCTGACTTGTTCTTTATATTCTTTAATTTCTCTGAATAGGTCTTCAATTGTTCCTCTGAGATCTGTTTCTTGGGTCACCCCCAGGAGGATCCCACTGTAGCAATCTCCTACAGGGTTGGTAGAGCTTGGCGTGGAATTATCATGCACCTTTCCCATGTTGTCCCTTCATCAACTCCCTGGCATGTGGATTTCTCTTTGCCTGTATTCCAATGGGAATACTAAATGCCTCTTCACTGTATTGAAGGCTTGCTTTGCTTGCCTCCTTCAGATGCCTGTTTTTTCTCCTTGTTTACGGAGTGTTGACTTGTGTAGGTTTCAGACTTTCAATTTTGTTTCTGTATTGGAAGTCTAATTCACTCTTCCCTTTCTGTTCTGAAGGTTCTCCAAAAAATCTCCTTGCACAATCTCTCAGCAATTCCAGTTGGGGGGGTACTCTGTGCTTCAGGTGGTCCTGGCAAGTCCCTGATCTCACCACTACACACTCAAGTCTCACAGTGGCAACAGGCCCACTTTTAACACCAGCTACAAGGGCAACTCCATTCCGACAGCCACACCAGACAAGGATTTAACAGGCTCACCTTTAATCCCAGCTAGAAGGGCGACTCCACCCTGCCAGCCTCGCAAGACCAATATTTAGCTATCTAACAAACCAGCAAATCAATCATCCAACAACCCAGGAGTATATCTATCCTAAAACCTGCTTGGCTGTAGCACCTGGCTCCTACCTGTGCTTCAGGTGGTCCTGGCAAGTTCTTGATCTAACCACTGCATGCTTTAGAGAATTCTTGAAGCCTTCCCAATCTCCAGTCACTCTCTGCTTCCTATGTCTCCTTGAAGATGTGAACGTCTGTTTCTGCTCCTGCTCTGGCTCCTGCTGCCCCCATGTCTGCCCCCCGTGATGGACTCTGATTCCCCTGCAACCTTAAGCTCAAAGAAATACTTCTTTTTTATATAATAATTTTTTAATTTTACTTATTTATTTATGTATTTTTTATGTGTATGAATGTACTGTCTGCATGTAGGTTGGTGCACCCATGTTGTGCAATGCTGAGGAGGTCAGAAGAGGGTCTCCGATTCCCCTGGAACTGGAGTCAAAGACGGCTCTCAGCTGCCATGTGGGTGCTGGGGATTGAACCCAGGTCCTCTGCAAGAGCAGTCGGCACTCTTAACCGCTAGGCCATCTCTCTGGCCCATAAACTCTTCTTTTTATAAGTTTCCTTGGTCATGGTTTTTCTATCACAGCAACAGAAAAGTAACTAATACAGTGTGTGCTACAATAATGGTAAGTGTGACATATCATCTCTCATTTTGAAAAAGGCAAATCAGAATTGGACATGTTGGTGCACTCCTTTAATCCTAGCACTTGGGAGGCAGAGGCAGGTGGATCTCTGTGTCTTCATGGCCAGCCTGGTCTACAGAGTGAGTTCCAGGCCAGCTGGGGCTATAGGGAAACCCTGTCTCAAAAAGGCAAAAAAAAAGAAAGAAAAAGGTGAATCAGAAAGCTCCAGCATGGAGAAAATAAGCTTAGGGATGTAGACACACACACACACACACACACACACACACACACAAACACACACACACACACGCACACAGATGTTTAATTGTACAAGCTCATAATTCCCTAGGGAAACAGAACAGGATGTGTTTGTTCCTGATCCAAACAAAATGAAGGAAAAACACCTGCTGTGAGCACTTGGGGAGGGGTTTTGAGTCCCAAGGGACACACCACTTACCCAGAGAGACCAGGTTACTGTAATTCTCCAGCATCACCTCTCTGTACAGGGTCTTCTGAGCACAGCTCAGTAGTCTCCATTCTTCCTGGGAGAAATGCACAGCCACATCCCTGAATGCCATGTGTTCCTGTAACACAGCACAGCCCTGCTTAACTCCCTACCAACCTTGAGCTCTGGCTGAGGAGCAGAGAGATGCTGTCTCAGGTGGGGCAGTAAGATCTAGATCCTGCTTTTGGCTGTCACCCTGTATTCCAGGACCTTTAAACTCCTGTATCTACCCAGCCAGTACCATTTTTATATCTACATTCAAAGCCCTGGATCACACAGGGCTTGTGAGAGCATGCACAAGACCTGCACAGGCTCAAGCCAGTTCACTGCCTCTAGCTTTAACTAGTGGGTTTAGCTGGCTTGTAATATGGTGTAGTTATTGTCAGTCTTGATGTGCCCTACCACACAGGTAAAAGAACATAGTCTTGTTTTTCTTAACCAATTTAGAGTAATTTTTAGTTAAATATATAAGACATTGTAACAGGCACTATGAAATTATTTTTGTTAATAAGCAGTCACATTTCATGAGAATTGAAGCATCTAAAAGATAAAATTTTGGCATCATTGATTTTACTTTTCCGTATGTTTACTGCTGTAGCAATAATGGTCATCATTTAACAAGTATGACTCCACAACATATTTTTAAAATATAAGCAGAACTGGGTGTGGTGGCAGACGCCTTTAATCCTAGCACTCGGGAGGCAGAGGCAGGCGGATCTTTGTGAGTTGAAGACCAGCCTGGTTTATAGAGGGAGTTCCAGGACAGCTGGGCTACAGGGAGACCTTGACTCGAAAAGACCAAAATAAATAAATAAATAAATAAATAAATTATACATATATATATATATATATGCAGAGAGTTCAACAATTATCTCAAGTATATTATTATACTTATAATTATAACACATTAAGATTACTTAGAAATTGAAGAAGTCTTATACATTAAGATTATTTTTCAGCTATAAAATACGTGTATTTTGTTTTTATTTTCTTGGTCTTTTTGAGACAAAAGGGGGGCTTGGGACTCCCTGTAGCCCCAGCTGTCCTCGAACTCACTTTGAAGACCAGGCTGGCCTTGAACTCACAGAGATCCCCCTGCCTCTGCCTCCTGAGTGCTGGGATTAAAGGAATGTGTCACCACAACTGCACACAGTAGTTATTTTCAAATCATTGTTTGCTTTTTTTTTTTAATTTAGAGCTATGTTTACATAGATTTATCAAAGATATGCACCTTGTCAAAACTGTTGGCTGGCTTTAAGAAGCAGTCCTGAACAAAATGTCCTAAAATGTTTATATTTTAAGGATATAACATTCATACAAAATACATATAAAAGCAGAGATAAGTGATCTTTCTTAATCCTTAGAATAAAGAGTTTGGCATATTAAGAGAGCACGTAATGGAAGCAGAATTGAGACAAGGATCCAGGAGATAACACCTTGAACACACTGTGTAACTTGTTATATCTTATTGTACAGTCTTTTTTTTTTCTAAAATTTTATTTATTTCTGCATGTGCATGAATGTACTATCTGCATGCAAGTCTGTGCACCTGCGCCGTGCAATGCCACGGAGGTCAGAAGAGGGGTTGGATTCCCCTGGAACTGGAGTTCTCCTGGAGTTAGAGTTTCAGATAGTTCTCGTCCACCATGTGGGTGCTGGGGATCGAACCCGGGTCCTCTGCAAGAGCAGTAGGTGCTCCTAACCGCTAGGCCATCTCTTCAGCCCCTGTACAGTCTTTAAACATGTAAACGTAAACATTCATGTCAATTTGTTCTAGATTTGAAAAATCTAGACCCATTCCTCATTTCTACTTGTTTTATCAAAGTGCTCACATTGATTTAGTATCTTTTTAAATTTTTTTTAATTTTATGTGTATGAATGTCTGCATGTAGGTTTGTGCACCTGTGTCGTGCAAAGCTGCAGAGGTCAGAAGAGGGTGTCAGATTCCCCTGGAACTGGAGTTAAAGATGGTTCTCAGCCGCCATGTGGGTGCTGGAGATCAAACCTGGGTCCTCTGCAAGAGTAGTCAGCACTCTTAACCACTAGGCCATCTCTCCAGCCCCTTTAACTGGCATACTGTACATGTGGCCAAGCTGACTTAATCTGTTGAGGCTGGGTTCTGTTCCTTTTAGTTTTACTGTGAGTTCAAGAAGCTGAGATAATTTAAGAACCTCAGTTTACATGAGTGCTTACATAGAAACCAATCTGATATGAAGTAAAATATTCATTTCTAAACATAAGCTCATTGAAACAGTACATTCACATGTGTTAGATTGCTGGCAGACTGAGCAACCTAAGGAACTTTGAGGTCTCTGCTCACTTTGAGAGAATTAATTCACTCCAAGACTGGGGCTTATTTTGAAAAGACTATGAATAGATCAGAGCCTTGATGAGGCAAGGACTTGGTGGGTAGAAATGGAAAAAAAAAAAAAAAGAAATAAACCATTTTAATGTACTGCTTAAGTGACAAGAGAAGGATAGCAATGGAATAAAATTACTGTTCTAGAAAGGCAGGAAGCACATGGGAACCCCAGGATGCGACGGACAATCAAATGGAAAAGAGGGTGGGATCAGGATCAGCAAAGTGACAAGAAAAATCAGAGACTCAGCTGGGAGTATCCATCAGTTAGCTACAGCTGCTAAGCATGGATCAAGAGGATCAGGGGACACAGGAGACAGAAGGAGAAAACCACTGTGAGTTCCACCCACTTGTCTTCACCTGCCTCAGAACACTGGGGATCTAAGTGGGGAGAGAAGGAAAAAACAGAAAACACATTTCTAAATACCTGAGGAAAATTACATATGGATTGAGTGTTAAATGGTATTAAGAAATTACTGGCCAGAAAGCCCGGCATGGTAGTGCACACCTTTAATCTTAGCACTTGGGAGGCAGAGGCAGGTGGATCTTTGTGAGTTCAAGGCCAGCCTGGTCTACAGAGCAAGTTCCAGGACAGCTGGGGCCACAGGGAGACCCTGTCTCAAAAAAAAAAAAAAAGAAACTACTGGGTGGGGATGGAGGCATATGCCTTAATCCCAGCAGAGGCAGGCAGATCTCTGTGAGTTCAAGGCCAGCCTGCTCTATATACCAAGCTCCAGGCTACCTGGGACTAAAGGGAGACCCTGTGTCAAAAAGACCCCCAAAAAAGAAATTACTAATGTATGTAAGTATTACAAAGAATTTGTACATGTTACACTTGAACATATATTATAAAATAACAATGTGTATGTGAACAGAATTTACCATGTTTTAGTGCATTCAACTAAATATTTACACGTAAAAAAAAAAAAAAACAAGTGTTTCTGCAAAGTACTCTATAGTATAGTCAGTATGCTGAGAATTACGCATGCGCAGAGCTTGTCCCTCATCAACCTAGCCTGCCCTAGGCAAGTGAGATCATACAAGCAGCCTTGCAGACATGGGCCAATCAGAAGACGACAAGAGGAGAGAGCGGGAGTGCGAACAGTACATAACCCCTAACCCTGCCCCCAATAAATGAGTCAGAGACAGCTCGCCCTCTGTCTGCGTTCACCTAAATCCCAGGGTCTATGTTTTGACTCTGTGCCTCTCACCCCATTCCTCCTGTCGGACCCCAAAATTCCCCAGCACGCCTGGGGGATTGAATACACTACTCTAAGAGGGAAAAGAGTAAGTGAGGGACCTCGACAACACCAGAACTGAATGCTGAGAACTTCACAGCACCTGACCAGCAAGAGGACTGAGCAGCCTGGACATAGACAGAGAGGTGGACAGCAGAGGAAATGACGGCGTTAGGATGAAGCGGAACACCTGGTCTGAATATTACTGGGGAAAACTGTCACCTTTAAAACAAAACTGCCTGGCTGGAGAGATGGTCTAGCGGTTAAGAGCGCAGACTGCTCTTGCAGAGGACCCAGGTTCCATGCCCACAACCCACATAGTGGCTGAGAACCGTCTTTAACTCCAGTTCCAGGGGAGTCCAACACCCTCTTCTACCTCCTCGGCATTGCACGACACAGGTGCACAAACCTACATGCAGACAGTACACTCTTACACATTGAAAATTTTAAATTAAAAAAACAAAACTGTCTTCCCGGAGGAACCAAATGATGACATGATCCCCAAAGGACACAGGATGTCAAAAGTGAGCAAAGGAAACCTCCCCAAGGCTCAGGATGCAAAGCTGAATGGCAGTCACCTGAAGTTTAGCAGTCTGGAGCCTAGCAGAACTCTCTTTCCGCAGGAGGAAGTCGTCTTTAAGCAGCCAGGATTCACAGCAAACCCAGGGGAAGAAAACAAAGGTTCAGGAAAGCCACTGGAAAGCCTCAGGCTCCAACAGGTCAGGTCACCTACTCTTCTTTAAAGGCATAAGGAATGGACAATGCACCGCACAATGGCCCGACCACTGCCACTACCGGGGCCTGAGCGGGCGTGGCAGAGCCTGGAGCGCGGCTGGGCCCACAGCACGGGGTCCCGAGCACAGTGAAGAGACTGTTTTCTGAAGGCTGCCTTGGAGGCTGTGACAGAGCAGAAAGCACATGTGGAACTGAAGGGGAGGCTTTCTGAATAACATGGCCATTTGCCATTAGCCTTGGCATGACCACATTTTTCACCAGCGTCCCTCCCTGGATTCAAGATGCAAAGCAGGAGGAGGAAGTTGGCTGGAAACTAGTTCCCAGGCCTCCGGGCCGGGAGGCAGAGTCAAGTGAAGTGCCAATGTGAAATCTCGGGGACACCCTTCTCAAGCGGGGAGAAGCTAAGGCCTCACAGCCTCCCCCATCCAGAGCAGAGACCTTATAGCTGCCCTCAGCTGCACTGTGGCAAGGCTTTTGCTTCCAAGTACAAGCGATATAGGCACATGGCCAGGCACATGGCCACCCACTCGGCCCAGAAACCCCACCAGTGCATGTACTGTGACAAGATGCTTCACCGAAAGGACCATCTGCGAAACCACTTGCGGAACCATGAACCCAACAAAGAGGCCCTCCACTGCTCTGAGTGCGGTAAGAATTATAATACGAAGCTGGGTTACCGTCGCCACTTGGCCATGCATGCTGCCAGCAGTGGCGACCTCAGATGCAAGGTGTGCCTGCAGACCTTCGAGAGTACCCAGGCCCTGCTGGAGCAACTGAAGGCCCACTCACGCCAGGTAGCAGGAGGTGCCAAGGAGAAGAAGCACCCCTGTGACCACTGCGACCGCCAATTCTATACTCGAAAGGATGTACGACGGCACCTAGTGGTGCACAGAGGCCGGAATGACTTCCTATGCCAGTACTGTGCCCAGAGGTTTGGCCGAAAGGATCACCTGACATGCCACGTCAAGAAGAGCCACTCAAAGGAGCTGCATAAGATCAAGACAGAGCTGGTGGACATGTTAGGCTTACTTAGTTGCAGCTCCACAGTCAGTGTAAAGGAAGAGCTGAGCGCTGTGCTCTGCATGGCCTCCCGGGACGTGATGGGGGCCAAGGCTTTCCCTAGCATGTTGCCCATGGGCATGTATGGTGCCCACATCCCTACCATGCCCAGTACAGGTGTGCCACATTCCCTGGTGCACAACCCGCTGCCCATGGGGATGAGTTACCCTCTGGAAGCCTCCCCTATCTCCTCCTCAGCTCAGCTCCCTCCAAAATACCAGCTAGGATCTACCTCATACTTGCCCCACAAATTACCCAAAGTGGAGGTGGATAGTTTTCTGGTGGAACTTCCTGGAAGCTTGTCTCTCTCATCTGCCGAACCCCAGCCCGCCTCACCTCAACCGGCAGCAGCTGCAGTCCCCCTAGATGAAGCACTGCTCACCAAGAGTCCTGCCAACCTCTCTGAGGCCCTCTGTGCTGCTAATGTGGACTTCTCTTACCTACTGGGCTTTCTTCTGCTCAACCTGCTCCCATGCAACCCACCAGGGGCCACAGGAGGCTTGGTCATGGGCTACTCACAGGCTGAGCACAGCCTCTGCTCACCACTTTGCAAGCTCAGCCTCAAGATTCCCTTGGAGCTGGGGGACCCCTGAACTTTGGGCCTCTGCACTCCTTGCCTCCTGTCTTCACCTCTGGCTCTAGTACCACCACTCTGCCTCATTTCCATCAAGCAGTCCAGTAGTCTACAGAGATATTCCCACTCAATCTTTGCTTCTGCCAGGGAGTATAAGTACCCACCCCGTCCACCTCCCCCAGTAAGGCAGCTGAGCTTTTGGAGTTGGGTTCAAAAAGAAAATTCCAATGTCTATAATGGAGCACTTGGTTTGGGGGGCTCAGGTTCCAGGATCAATTCCAGAGGAAGCCTTTGAGCCCAGCCCTGTGAACGATCTCCTATCATAGGACTTTCAGGTATTTTTACTTTTTAAGTGTTGATCTGAACTGGGAGCCACATTTAGCCCTCTGCCTCTCCAGAGCCTCAGAACCACTTTCTCTTTGGAGAAGGGGAAGCCTCTTGGAGGCATAGAGGGTTTTACATTGTATGACCTCAAGAGAATAGCCCAAGAAGCCCGCCTTCTGGTCCCAGCATGCAGACTCCACAGCAGTCAGTCGGTCAGTCCTGCTGTGGAAGGTCTCTGGACTCCCATCACCTGCTTCCAGCTACCGGGCAGGAAAGAGGGCATCTATTCTTCTCTACCACCCCATCCCCACTCTACCAGCAGCCCCATTTTCAGTCAGTGTTGTCCAGCAA
>VZQC01012951.1:3330326-3379924 GCA_009823505.1 Rhizomys pruinosus
AGAATAAACTAAGACCTGGAAAACATGGCCACCTCACACCTAATGAAACCTGAGCTTCTTTGGCTAGGTCAGACAGAAAGCCCCTTGTCCCAAACAAGGCCAAGAGGTGATAGGACCCCAAAACAGCAAAACTCCGGGGATACATGGCCCTTAGCACAGTCCCACCTCTCACCTAGTAATTATCACACCCTAGAAGTCCTCACAGGGATGGGGACTTCAGCTGAGGTCTCCTTTACCTACACTGGGATTTCGCCCATCACCAAACCTGTCCCTACACCTAAGAACTTGGCACAGAAGAGCAGAAGTCCGCACCCAAGTACTTTCCAGCTTCAGAGCTGAGACTCACCTTATTCCACACCCTCCAAAATAAGACATCCAGAAGACAGGGCGACAGCCACGCCAACGTGTCCCCTAGGCGCCCACATTCCCACCCCGTCCCCAAGGTGCCCAGCTTGTCCCTGGATCAGCCCTGCAGAACCTTTGTTTCCCTGCAGGACAGGGCCCCTGGCAGCGACACTCACCAGCACCACCAAAGAAAAAGAGGTAGCTCCCGCCACAAACCAGGAATTATCACCCTAGGCAGGTGAGAGACTACACTACCCAGAGGCCTCCAGGCGGGGACTACACCTCCCAGCGTGCCCCAGCCACAGCAGCGCGCTCACTGCTTCAAGTCCCACTGTCTTCCAACAGGCCGTTTTCTGGGCAGCCTATTTGTTCATCTGGCGACTAGCCATGCCTGCATTGGACTCACTCCCCTTCTTATTAAAACCCTGTTAATAAAGATAGTAAACCTCCTGCCGCTGCGGCTGTCCTTTGGCTCCTCTAAGGGACTACACTTCCCAGTGACCTGCAGCTAACTTCTGCATCCCTTCTCACTGAGTTTAGCCAAGTTGTTGAGGACCAACTTTCAACCCAGGAACGTGAGGCTGGGTGACACATCTGAGATGCTGACAAGAATTAACTCAAAGAGATCACTCAGCTATGGAGTTTTGTTGTTGTTGTTCTTGGAATATGTATTTAAGTATAGGATTTAAGTTGGAAAGAAAGTCAATTTTTTTTTCCTTTTATAAGATTGAACCCATGGCAATGCACATTGCCAGGGAAGCACTCCCACTTTGCAGTGTTTCCAGTTCTCTTTTTGAGATAGCATTTCATTGAATTGTTCAGTCTCGCTTTGGACTCACTCTGTAGCATAGGGATCAGACAAAAGCTGCATTTAACCACTGCCTCAACAGCCAGTAGCTTTCTGCATCTATTGTGGGAACTCAGGAAAGCTGCAGATTTTCTGAAGTTGATATCTATCTTGGGCAGCATGCAGTCTATCGGTGTGCATTAGGTCCAGGTTGCCCAAAGTGATGAGCCAAAATAATAGCCAAAAAAATGGGTTCCAGGGGTTGGAGAGATGCTTTAGCTGTTAAGAGTACAAGCTGTTCTTGAAGAGGACCTGGATTTCATTCCCAGCAATCACCTGGTGCCTAACGACCATCTGAAACTCCAGTTCCAGGGGATCCAGTGTCCTCTTCTGACCTCCAAGAGCACTTCAGGACATGGTGGCACCAACTACATGCAGGCAGTACACTTATACACATAAAATACAAATTATAAATTAATTATCTGAAAAAAAATGGATTGTTGCCTGGATATGGTGGTACACAACTTTAATCCAAGCACTTGGGAGGCAGAGGCAGGTGGATCTCTGTGAGTTCAAGGCCAGCCTGCTCTAAGTAGCAAGTACCAGGCAGCAGGGATACAGGGAGACCTTGTCTCAAAAATACTAAAAGAGGGCCGGGTGTGGTGGCACATGCCCTTAATCCTAGCACTGGGGAGCCAGAGTTAGTGTGTGAGTTCAAGGCCAGCCTGGGCTACATAGTGAGCTCCAAGACAGCTGGAGCCAGAGGGGGACATTGTCTCCAAACGACCAAAAAAACAAAAAAGAGAGACAGACTAAAATAATAATAATAACAATAATATAATTGCCAGGCATGGTGGCACACACCATTAATCCCAGCACTCGGTAGGCAGAGGTGGGTGGTTCTCTGAGTTCAAGGCCAGCTTGGTCTACAGACTGAGTTCCAGGCCAACTGGGGCTATAGAGAGACCCTGTCTCAATACGTCAGAAAGAGAAAATAACAGTATAATAATAATAATAATAATAATATGGATACTTAATTCTAATTCTAAGAGTCTGAAAGAAGGCATCCTGACAATCCAGTAGTCTTTAACACACAGGTCAACATTACTGAACACAAGTCTTCCATGTGATCTACAGTCAATGAATGCAAATCTGTTTAAGGATCCAGGCTCATAGTTACAAGTCCTTGAGAAAGTTGATCATGTTACACCCATAATCAGGAACAGGAAGCAGTGAAGGAATGTGTGCTTGTGCTCAGCTCACTTTCTCCCATCTTACAGGGTCTAGCATTCTGTGCCTAGGGACTGCTGTCAATGACTACATAAACTAGGTGTTCTGGCTGCACCTGTAATACCAGTATTCTCTGCAGGAGCAGAAGTTGAAGACCACCCTTGACTACAGAGAATTTGAAGCCAGCCTGGACTACAATGGGACATTAGACCTTGGCTCAAACCAAACCAAACCAACTGTATTAGTCAGTTTTCTGTTGCTGTGATAAAGCACCATGACCAAGGAACTTATAAAAGGAAGAGTTTATTTGAGCTTACAATTGGCGGTTCCAGGGAATTAGTCCATTGTGGCGGGAGGCGTGGTGGCCGGATCCAGAGCAGCAAACAGAGGGTCACATATCGCAAAGAGCACAGGAAGCAGAGAGGAGCAACTGTAGAGCACGAGGCTTGTTAAGCTCACTAAGCCCGCCCCCAGTGACACACTTCCCCCAGCATGGCCACACCTTCTAAGACCTCCAGAAACAGCGCCACCAACTGGAGACAAATGTCTGAATACTTAGAGCCTATGGGGGACACTCATTCAAACCACCACATTCCACTCCCTGGCCCCCATAGGCTCCTGACCATATAAAATGCAAAATGCATTTAGTCCAACCTTAAAAGTCCCCATAGTCTTTACCAGTTTCAATGCCATTCAAAAGTCCACAGTCCAAAGTCTCTTCTGAGACTCAGGCCAATCTCTTAACTGTAAGCTCCTGTAAAATCAAAAGACAAATTACATACTCCCAATGTACAGTGGAACCGAATACACATTCCCATTCCAAAAGGGAGGAATAGAGGCATAGTGAGGAAATACTGGACCAAAACAAGACCGAAAACCAGCAGGGCAAACACCAAGTCCAGTAGCTCCATGTGCAACTTCTGGGACTTGACTTCCAAAGGGCTTAGATGGCTCAGCTCTTCCAGCTTTGCTTGCAACATACATCTCTTTCTTAGGCTGGTACCACTCCCTGTATGCAGCTCTCCTTGGCAAATATCTCACAGGTCTGGCATCTCGAATGTCTTCTTGGGGTCTCTGCTGCCAACCAGGCTTCACATTCACAGCTTCACACAATGGCCTGTCAGGGCCTGCTTTATGCAGGGACACCCCTGCTGTGCTCTGCCTGACCTTGGCAGCTCTCTGAAACTGTGGAGGAAGAACTGATGACCCCTTCACTCTTGCAAACTTCATGCCTCTAAAGCCAGCACCACGTGAATCAAACTGCCGAGTTTGGCTGCAATTTTGGGATGGACCCTGGCCTATTTCAACCACATTTGCAACTTTTCTCTGCCCTGGACTTGTTGGAGGATTAGCTGGGTGTGGTCTTGCCCTGAAGGTACTGATTCCTTTGTTTACTTGTAAATCTCCAGGCCTCTCCTTAATTGCTATAATCTCCTTATGAAAGGGAGCCTCTCCTTCACTTGCCTTGGCCCCACCTTTAATCTTCCTAGTGCAGTTTTCAGATCCAAACTGTACATTCTGCATTTCTTTCTGCCCCATCTGCTCTTTTTCACTGTATATCTGTATAATATTCACCATTAAAAGCCACGCCACCATTTCTACATTAGGCCATCAAGTGCAGCAGAGATGCTGGCAGTCTGCTAGGAATGAGGCTACACTGCACCTCCCTGCTCACCTGGGCATCCACATGACAAAGATGGTGAAGAGCTGTGCACTCTTGCCCATGCCCAAAGTTGAAACTGAAATGGGATTCTTGTGTCCAGCATTGTGATATGGCAGAATAGGATGTCTGTTTCCCTTCAGGGATGTGGAAGATGTGATGAGTTATTTCTTTTTGGGGGGGGAGGAAAGGGTTTATTTGGCTCACATCTCCTGGGGTACAATTCATTACTCAGGGAGCCCAAGGTAGGAACTCAGAGCAGGAAACTGGAGGAAGGAACTGAAGCACAGGCCTTGGAGGAATGCTTCTTTCTGGCTTGCTCCCCTAGCCCATGCCCAGCCTGCTTTCTTTCTATTTTTTCTTTCAATATAATAGATTTTTAATTATATATATATTTTTGTACAAGATTATGTTACTAATCAAATCTAGACCTGTGTCCCCCACCCTATCCCCCAACCCCAACCAGAGCTCATGCATTCTGCCAAACATGCCTTTCATCTCTTTCTCAGTCTTTCTCAAAATTCTCCATGTGGAAGTTGACTGTTTTGAGCAGAAGTTCACCATTTCAGTCAGTTCTTTGATGCAGTCCTTTCTGTTGTTGTTGTTTCCAATATGCATCACTCCCAACTACTTGGACAAAACCTCAAGGGGCCATGCACAAGAAATACTTACAACTAGGTAATTGGCACTAGCATCCACAGATGAGGGATACCATTCATCGTTTCTTTTTCTGGGACTGTGTTACTTCAATTAGCATGATATCTTCTAGCTCCAGCCGTTTTCCTGCAAAGCTCATGATGTCATCCTTCTTTACTGCTGCATAGAACTCCATTGTGTATATGTACCACATTTTCTCTATCCACTTATCAGTTGAGGGGCATTTGGGTTGGTTCTCCTTGCTATTGTGAAGAGAGCTGAAATAAACATGGCTGTGCATGTATCTCTGCAGTGGGCCACCGTGCATTCTTTTTTTAAATTTATTTTTATTTTATTATTTATTTTTGGTTTTTTTGGTTTTTTTATTTTTTAATTTTTATTATTTATTTATACATACATTTTTTAAGTGATGAGTTATTTCTCTGTCATGTTATTTCTTGTGTCCTGTTCAAAGTCCTGAAAGTGTCTTTTCCCTTAGAAGTGGTTTACTGTCTTAGTGGAACAAACCTGGAACTCCCTCATGAGACTAGGTAAGACTAGAGGAGCTAAAATATAAGCCTTCAAGAAACGGGTCCTAAGGACAAGTCTTCTAGTCACTGAGCATGCCTTGGAAGGGGCTGTGGGCACTGAGCCCTCTCCTTATCTGAGATGAGGATAATTGGTTTGTTATGTGAGGATGTGTTGCTTTGCTACAGATGTGAAGCTATGGAGTGAAATGATCATCAACTGGAGACTCCAAAACTGTGAGGCCTAATAAACCGTTTTCTTCATATGCTGATTTTCACAGATATTTTGTTATAGGTATGAAAACCTAGGTAGCACACTCTTGTACTTGCCTGCTTACATACCCGAGCCCCAAGCCCAATGTCTCCATATTATGCTTAATTCTAGCTCCTGGCACAAGGAGACTTCCACAAAAATAGTTGCATGGTGGCCAGGGCTGGAACAGAAAGTGGGGGTTCACATCTTCCAATGAGCACACGAAGCTGAGAGAGAGCCTCTGGAGACTAGAAAGGCTTGTCAAACTCTCTAAGCCTGCCCCCAGTGACATACTTCCTCTAGCATGGCCACACCTTCTAAGATCTCCTCAAACCAAGCCACCAATTGGGGACAAAATGTCTGAATACTTGAAGCCTATAGGGGACAGTCTCATTCAAACCACCACAGAAATCATTCATTTTCTTTTCTTTTATAAGGTTGTGATGAAGGGGTTGCAGAGATTGCTCAGCAGTATAAACACTGTCTGCTCTTGTAGGGGAGGCAGGTTTGATTCCCAGCACCCACATGGCAGCTGACAGCCATCTGTATCTTCAGTTACAGGGGATCTGATCTGTGTGAGTGTGCGTGCGGGTGCATGTGAGTATCCCAGGTGTCCACCGTCATGCACATATAGAGACCAGAAGAGGGCATCAGATGCCCCTCTCCTTCACCCTCTGCCTCTCCCTCTGAAGCAGGGTCTCTTCTTGGACTGGGGATCTCATCTCAGCTGTCTTGGAAGCCAGTAGGCCCCAGCAATCATCCTATCTCTACCCTCAGTGCTCAGGTTTAAGGCTTTTGTGGAGAACACCTGGCAACTTACATGAGTGCTGGGATCTTAAATCATCTTCATAGTTACAGAAAGTGCTCTTAACTGCTGTGCCACATCTCCAGGCTAAATACTGTGGTTTCCATCTATATATGCCACCTTAGTTTCTTCTCTGCTGGCTGTGATACATTGCCCTGACAAAGGCCACGAGGCTCATAGTGACAGGAGCTTTACAGAGTTGATCATGTCAGATTCATAATCAGGAATAGAAAGCAATGACTGCATGTCTGCTTGGGCTTACCTCCATTTCTCCAGTCTTACATGCTCTAGAATCCTGCGCCTAGGAATAGAGCCACCTACAGTGGGAGTCTTCCCACCTCAATTAAGAAAATCAAAACAATCTCCCACAGGCATACCCGCAGCCCAACCTCATCTAGGGAATCTCTTATTGAGACTCCCACAGGTGATTCTAGATTGGGTCAGATTGACAAAACTATCAATCCCAATGTATCAAGAAACAATGCTACCTGCTGTACAGAATCCTGCCACCTGCCTCTTCTATGCTTGTCTTCCTAGGATTCCTTAAAATCAGGACTGGTTTACAGGAAAGGAAAACAATCTCATCTGAATATATTTTTGAGGATTTGGTATATTCCTATTCCCATCAGGGTAAAAGACTAAGACATGGCCCCTGTGGGTGAGGATTTGGCAGGACGTTGGTAGAGGGAGAAGGAACTAACTATCCACATAAAACAGTCCATGTTTCTCTCAGTGCAGTAGTTCTGTGGCTCCTATAGAAGGAGCCACAAATATTACAGCCTAAAATTAAAGCCAGCTTCATGCAGCTCGGCCCTTTCAGCCTTGTAGTATTCCTGTGACTTTGACCAGCACTCCCTAGTTTGAACTTAATTTGAATACTAGCACATAAGGACCTGGATTAGAACACAAACATCAAACAATAAAAAATATTTATGGGGCTGGAGAGATGGCCTAGCGGTTGAGAGTGCCAACTGCTCTTGCAGAGATCCTGGGTTCGATCTCCAGCACCCACATGGCGGCTGAGAACCATCTTTGGCTCCAGTTCCAGGAGAATCTGACGTCCTCTTCTGACCTCCTTTGCTTTGCATGACACGGGTGCACAGACCTACATGCAGACAGTACATTCATACACATAAAAAATAAATAAAATTTAAAAAATATTTATGTATTTGTGTAGAGGTACTAGGGATCCAATCCAGGCTCTGCATATGGTGGGCAACTCCTCTATCCTGATTCATATCCTTAGCCCTGCAAAGATCTTTGTACAATGTGCCAGGGCTAATGGGCACAAGATTATTTGCCCCCTGCCATGAACAAGCCTTTATCTGAGGACTAGAAAGGTTGAAATTTATTTCTCATGGCCCTGTCCCATGTTTCTTGTATTTCACATTGGAAATCTGTGAGATGAGCTGGTAAATGGCTCACATTTGGATAAGAGTACTTGCTGCGCTAGCGTGAGGATCAGAGTTCAAATACCCAGCCCTCACGTACAGAGCTGGATATGGCTGTGTGTATCTGTAACGCTAGTGCTGTGCTGGGCAGAGACAGGAGGATCACTGGGACTTGGTGGCCAACAACCCTAGCTGCAGGTTCAGTGAGAGACCAGTCTCAAGGGCTTAAGATGGAGAGAGACACAGTGCAGGACCCAACAGCCGCCTCTGGCATCTGCATTCTGCTCCTACATGGACACACACACATATACCATACACATGTACACATATACCACACACATGGACACATATGCCACACACATAAACCACACACATCAACACATATGCCACACACATATACCACACACATATACCACACACATATATATCACACACATGTACACATATACCACACATATACACATATACCACACACATACACACACACACACACACACACACCCTGTCACTGAATTGTGCATTATGCCCTGTGGCTTCCTCCCTGAGCAGTGTGGAGATCTACTATTCAGTCCATGCGACATCACCGTGATTCTCCATTCTCCTGGGAAGAAAGCAAATACTCCTATGGAATTTTATTACTTTGTCATTCATGTTTTATTTTATCAGATTCCAAATGCAATACACTTTTCTACGGACCAATGTAGAAACTGTTCCTGCAGAAACATCCCTTAGAAGTGACAACTTAGAGAAGTAGTGGGTTAAACACAATTCCAATACTGCAGCCTGATCTGACACCTTTGGGTCAAGGGCATATGGTGACCTTACATTAGCAGGGGGTGAGGGGCACATTTGGTACTAGAGAACTGTGAAGCTACATTTGAGAGAGTCATGATTTAAACGTGTACCCCAAAGTCCATGTAATGGAAACAATTCCTAGTTGTGTGTTAATGGTATCTGGAGGTGGAGTGTGTGGGAGGCACCGTGGATAGATGCAGCCTTTACAAGGAGAGGAAGAGAGACACACAGTGCCTGCCACAGGGGTTCTGCCTCACCACTGTGATGCCCTCTACCCTGCAGACAGAGCCAGAAGGTCCTCACCAAATGCTAATGCCATGCTCTTCCACCTCCCAGGCTCCAAAACCATGAGCCAAATAAACCTCCATTTTTTTTTCTTTTTTAGTTTTTATTTACTTTTTGGGGGTTTTTTTTGGTAATTTTGAGGCAGGGTCTCTCTTTTAGTACCAGCTGTCCTGGAGCTCGCTCTGTAGACCAGGCTGGCCTTGAACTAACAGAGATCCACCCACTTCTACCTCCCAAGTGCTGGGATTAAAGGTGTGTGCCACATGCCAGGGTTAAACCTCCATTCTTCATACATTACCTGCTTACAGGCATTTTGTTATAGCAATAGAAATTAAAGGGTTTTTTAAAACTTTGGAGAAAGAGCCTTTGCCTAATTTTATGAAATAACAGCAAAGAATACAAAACCCCAAATCCCTGGGTCTAGAGAGATGGATCACTGGTTTAGAGCAGTTGCTGCTCTTGCAGAGGACCTTGGTTCAGCCGGCAACCACGTGGTGGCTCACAAGTATCTGTGCCTCCAGTTCCAGGGGATTTGAAGCTCTCTTCTGACCTCAGAGCTTGCAGGCATTCACATGCTTCACATATACGTGTGGGTAAAACATTCGCATACCTAAAATAAACAGCGTTCAAAACTTTAAAAAGAGGCAGGCATGGTAGTGCATACCTTTAATCCCAATACTTGGGAGGTCGAGGCTGTTAGATGTCTATTAGGTCAAGGCCAGCTAGGGCTACATACATAGGCAAGGTGGGGCTACAGGGATACTCCATCAAAAAGAAAAATAGAAAGAAGATTGCAGAACAGCTCAGTGCTTAAAACCATTGGCTGTTTCTGCAGAAACCCTGCCTTGGAATCCCAGAACCCACATGTTCTAGGGGTCTGACAACCTCTTCTCTCTTCCATATGCAGTGCATGGCATAGGTGCACTTACATACTTGCATGAATAACACTCAAACACAGAAAAATTAAAAAATTAAATTTAAGAATGAGAGAAACTTGAAACTAAGACAATAAACCTTAAAAGGCATGCTGCCTGTCTAAATAAGTCTTTACGATGTCCCACAGTGCAGTTAGTAGGCTTTATAAATACTGTACAGTACTTGTGTGCAGCCGATGAAGCTCAGCTGAGAGGGTGCTTGCCTGTCACGCACAAACCCCTCCACTCAGTTCCCAGCACTATACAAAGCAGATGTGGTAGCTACACCTGTAACACCTGCACTCATTCTGGAGAATCAGAAGTTCAAGGTCATCCATGACTACAGAGAATTTGAAACCAGCCTGACCTACAGGAAACCTGAGACCCTGGCTAAAAACAAACAAAACAGAAGCAGATTTGCATTTTGCCAGGGAATGCAGATGAGCACTATTATAATCTGGTTCCCCTGCAGTCCCACTTCCCTGTCTGATGATGACATAGGGAATGAGGTCTGGTTTTGTCCACAAAACCTAGAAAACTTCTTTCTTCTCACAAGGCTGGCCTCTTTATCCCTGACAGTAGCAGTATTTGGAACATAGGTAAATGGTTGTCTTGTTAGTTAAAAAATCAAAATTGGGGGCTGGAGAGATGGCTCAGCAGTGAAGAACATTGCAGTTTTTCCCAAGACCCTGGGTTTGATTCCCAGCACCCACATGGCAGCTAACAACTATCAGTAACTGCATTTCCAGGGGATCCACAGCCTCTTCAGGTCTCCACAGACTTTGCATGCCATAGGTGTATTTAAAAACATGCAGGCAGTAGCTCTCTCCTTGGAAGAATAACCCACGGCTGATGCCACAAGCTTACATCCTCTAATGGTTCGGAGATGTTATAAGCCACAGTAAGACCCTGTCATGTTTTACAGCAAATACATAATTCATGGATTAACATACCACCCCAAACATCTGTGTCTCAACCAAAGTAACCTACCATAACAATTAGTACTGTTTAAATACCTATATATATCTAATTGCTTGTGTTAAATCAGTAGGATTGAAAAGTTATTCCTGGACAAACTGTCAGCCCATGAAAGGAAACAGCCAGAATTGACCAGAGTCCAAAACGACAGCTCCAGAGAAAGTAGACTGTTTTGCTTCTCATCCACCTGTGCCCCTTTTTTAAGCGTAGGGAACAATCTGCGGAAGAGGGGGCGGGGTAGAATTTAAGGGCTATGATTGGGGTGAATGGTGAAACTACAGCAATATAGACTGGACACTTATTTTATCAACTTGATTGTACATACAAGCCCCCCCAGCTGGATGGTGGGACCCTTGGAATGTGTGGGTTTGGGAACAACTGCTTGCAAATTGGTTTTACATGAAGGATGCTTGTACTCATAAATTATTATTTATTGTTAAAAAATGAAAAAAATAATAAAGAAGTAAAAAAATAAAAACATGCAGGCAGGACACTCATACACATAAAATAAACATTAAAAAATTCAAAATCATATTGTACTGCTCTGCGATGTCTTCTGCAATGTCATTATCTATTTGCTTCCCCAGACTGGAATCTGATGTAATACAAAATAATAGTATGAAAGAAACACCAGCTGAGACAGCAAATCTGTCCTAAAATTAGAACCAGCCCAATGGGTTATGGCTGTAAAGTCAAAAGAGTGAAAAAAAGAAAAAAGAAAACTAGATAAAACAATGGTAAGCCACTTCAAAGAGGAAAATTATTCTCTTTAAAGCTTGGTAGACATTACTATATTATCCATCATAGACTGTGTCAACTTATATGCCAGAGCTTACTGTAACAAGTATGCCTGTTTCCAGAACCTACTGCATAGTTTTTAAAATTTGTACTGTCTTTTTTTTTTTTTCCCTCTCTCTGATCCACCCTGGTACTGGGTCCATTATTCTCTGATCCCTCCTGCAAGCAGGTCCTTTTGATCCGTCCTTTACTCTCTACTCTCTGATCCATCTTGGAGGTGGGTCCTTTGCTTTCAGATCCATCTTGGAGATGGGCCCTTTAGTCTTTCTGTACTGTCTTTTCTGACAATTGCCACTATCCCTGTGTGGTTTTCTTTTGTTGCTTTACTGATTTTAAATTTTTATTTTTGGGGGCTGGAGAGATGGCTCAGCGGTTAAGAGTGCCGACTCCTCTTGCAGAGGACCTGGGTTCGATTCCCAGCACCCACATGGCAGCTAAGAACTGTCTTTAACTCCAGTTCCAGGGGAATCTGACGCCCTCTTCTGATCTCCGCGGCATTGCATGACACGGGTACACCAACCTACATGCAGACAGTACACTCATACACATAAAAAAATAAAAAAATAAAATAATTTTTTATTTTTCAATTTAAAAATTTTTAAATTTTATTATTATTATTATTATTATTGGTCTTTTTCGAGACAGGGTCTCCCTGTAGCCCCAGCTACCGAGCTGTCCTGGAACTCTCTCTGTAGACCAGGCTGGTCTTGAACTCACAAAGATCCGCCTGCCTCTGCCACCCAAGTGCTAGGATTAAAGGCATGTGCCACCACACCCAGCCTATTTTTTATGTGTATGAGTGTACTGTCTGCATGTAGGTTGGAACACCTGTGTCATGCAATGCTGTGGCAGTCAGAAGAGGGTGTCAGATTCCCCTGGAACTGGAGTTAAGACAGTTCTCAGCCACTGTGTGGGTGCTGAGGATTGAACCCGGGTCCTCTGCAAGAGTAGTCAGCGCTCTTAACCACTAGGCCATCTCTCCAGCCCATACAGGTTGATTTTTTTTTTGTCTTTCGAGACAGGGTCTCCCTGTATTCCCACCTGTCCTAGAACTCACTCTGTAGACCAGACTGGCCTTGAACTTACAAAGATCCACCTGCGTCTGCCTCCCAAGTGCTAGGATTAAAGGTGTGTGCCACCAAGCTTGGCTTCAGGTTGATATTTTAAAATCAGTCCTCCCATACTGGGATCTTGCTGTTCTGATTTTGATTATGCCCTTTTTCATTGTTGATTTTTCACATTTTCTTTCTCGACACATTATGCAGATGTATTTTCCATGTCTTTTCTTTCGGGATAATGGTATGAGTTGTCTTGGAAAATTTCTTTTCTTTTTTTTTTTTTTTTACACATTTGACTTTCCTCACTAGGTCACAGTGTGTCAGTTAGCCAAAACTATGCAATGAACACTCCTGCAGAGTTATCATCACTCACCATTCCATAGGCTGACTCAGCTTAGCTAAATGCTTTGCACTTCAGGTTTCTCACAGGGTTTCAGATGTGGGCTGGGTCTTCAGTCATCTGGATTGAGGGCCTGACAGGATGTGGCTGGAGCTGGTGTTCACTGCTGAAGGCTCAGGCTCTCTGATACCATGGAGCCTCCATAAGGCCTCTCCATATGATTTGAAGTTCTCACAGCAAAGCAGCAGGAGCTAAAGACTAGGTCTAGAGCTTCCTAAGAACTAGCCTCATAAGCTCCGTATACCATTTCTGCTGTGTTCTTGATCAAGCAAACCCACAAGGCTGATCCAGATTCATGGGGTGAACAGTGACACCATCTCCTGTGTGTGTGTGTGTTTGTGTGTGTGTGTGTAGAATAGAGCTGTGTACCTTTAACTAGCTCCATAGTCGTCTTACCACAGACTTCATGTCAATTCTAGGCAAAATATAGTAATCTCTAAGACCCTCTGTGATTTTGGCTCTAAGTTTTGGATCTCTTTCTCCATATCACAACAAGGTAAAGATGTTGGTTTATCTGAACACCTGCAAAATAAAGACGCATATCTATAATTCTTCACTGACCTGGGTTCAAACAGGGTCTAGAGATGACTCAGTGGTTAAGAGCATATTATAGGCAGTTCAGAACTGCCTACAATATAGCTTCAAAGGGATCCAATGTGCCTGGCATCCATAGGTACCTGCCCCCAAAAGGATTCTATTAATAAACAAACAGGAGGGGCTGGAGAGATGGCTCAGTGGTTAGGAACACTGACTGCTCTTGCAGAGGAACTAGGTTCAATTCCCAGCACCTACATGGTGGCTAACAATGGTGTATAACTCTGGTACCAGAGGATCCAGTGCCTTCTTCTGGACTCCAAGTACACCACATGACACAGGTACACATACATACATGTAGAAAATACATTCAGATATATAAAATTAAAAATTTTTATTAAAAACACCAATCATAAGGAGAAATAGCAATCAAAGAGCAGACACTGATTCAAAAAGTCAGCTAGCCATGTGGGCACATAACCCACTTCCTACTGTGTCCTGTGGTGGGGAGACATTCTCCACAGCTTATGTCTGCAGAATTACTCTTTTTACATGGAGAATGACCTGTGATTGCCTCTCTGACCATAGAAACACAAGGTTTTCTAAAAAACCTTTTTTCAACCCTTCTGCTGTTTCTAGATGTGATTTACTATGATTCTACCTGGATTTCATTCTATTAGATAAAATCACTTCCACCAAAATCAAGTCAAGCCTCTGGTTGAAGGTGTCCAAATGTTATGGCAGCCTGGTATAGAGGAACAGGTATTTAATTCCAGGCCTCATGGGGCAGGGAAAGGCAGATCACAGTGAGATCTCTGTGAGTTCCTGGCCACCCAGGGCTATATAGTAGACTCTGACTCATAAAGAAAAAAAATTAGTCTGATGGGATGACAGCCTTAATATTCAAACCATTTTGTGTAGTTTCTGCACCACACAAATTAGCTTTCTGCAGCCTTAAGAGTCTTACAGGTTTGTCCTTGTGATGATCTCTATCCTAAAGGCTACTTCTTTAAGGAAAGCCACTTGGGACTAGGACATAACTAAGGAGATGCAGCAAAGAATCTTCAAGTACAGGAAGATATCTCAATTCCTGCATCTTCAGAGAACTAACCAGGTTGGGGGGCTAAGCGAGCTTAGACCAGAAAACAGGGGGGCGAGCTAGGAGACTGAGTCCTGGGATGGAATACTAAAGAGCATGACTCAAAGTTTTATACTGCTACTGCAGGACAGCTGTGGGACTTTGGCCCACAGTATCCAGCACGCACAGGGCTCTTCTCCTAAGTGTGTCCTCCGGAGTCTGATGATGCTTGAACGGATGCTGAAGCCCCACCCACTCAATGTACTTACGAAATATTCTACTCCCCTGAGTGTGTTCTCTGGTGTGCATTGAGGATTGACTTTCTGCTGAAGCCTCGTCCACAGGCTCCGCATACATAGGGCTTTTCTCCTGAGTGTGTCCTCTGGTGTGCAGTGAGGACTGACTTCTGACTGAAGCCTCGTCCACAGTCTCCACATACATAGGGCTTTTCTCCTGAGTGTGTCCTCTGGTGTTTGATGAGGCTTGAACGGACGCTGAAGCCTCGCCCACACTCACTGCACTTGTAAGGCTTTTCACCTGTGTGTGTCCTCTCATGAATGTTGATTTCTGACTTCCAGTTAAAGCCTCGCCCACACACACTGCACTTGTAAGGCTTCTCACCTGTGTGTTTCCTCTCATGAATGATGAGCTGTGACTTCGAACAAAAGCCTCGCCCGCACTCACTGCACTTGTAAGGCTTGTCACTTGAGTGTGTCTTCTCATGAATGATGAGAGTTGACTTCCAGCAAAAGCCTCGCCCACACTCACTGCACTTGTAAGGTTTCTCCTCCCCTGAGTGTCTCCTCTGGTGTGCAATGAGGTTTGACTTCTGCCTGAAGCCTCGCCCACACTCACTGCACTTGTAAGGCTTTTCTCCTGAGTGTGTCCTCTGGTGTGCAATGAGGACTGACTTCTGGCTGAAGCCTCGCCCCCACTCACTGCACTGGAAGGGTTTCTCTCCAGAATGTGTCTTCTGGTGTCTGGCAAGGCTCTTCTTTAGACTGAAGCCATTCTCACATACACCGTACATATGAGGCTTAGGTCCTGAATGGATCCTCTGGTGACTGAACAGGTTTGTCATGTTTTGGAAGCACAGTCCACACTCTGCACAGATCACAGTTCCAAATTCCATCTCTGTTTGCTTCAGGGACTTTTCTGTTTCCTTAGGGCTCCTAACTCGAGCTGGGCTGGCCTCCAGCTCCACTCCTGAGCCGCCATTCTGAGAGCTGACCTGCTGCCTCTGCAGGGGCCTGGACAAGGCTCCCAGACTCCTTTTCTTTGTCCTTCCAGATGAAGGCCTGCTGTCTTCTCTCCCTCCGCCTCCTGCTTTCTCTGTCCAGGAGCTCCCATCAGAGGCTTGCTGCTGCTTCTCCTGGGGACCCAGACAGTCCCCTGGGTCAACACGACTATCTGCACACAGGCCTGTGAAGATCCGGGGGCTCTGACCACTTTTGCACATGGATATGTGACAGGTGTTGCTCAGGGAACTTCTGACTGGTACGAATCCAGAGGGCAGGAAGACCAGAGTGGCAGTTCCGGGTTTGGCATTGCTGCAGAGGAAGAGCAGGAGTCAGACAATGGAGTCCTGGCAGGGACAGCGAACCAATCCTACATAATCTCATGCTAGACTTGCGCCTGCCTCTTCAAATGCTGAAGACGGTGCCACAACCAAGACCTCCAAACACCATGTCTTCCATTCCTGTCCCTCCATACATCTCATAGCTCCTGTTAAATCTAGACCATTCATGATGCTGGACCTTTAGTGTCCCACTGGAACGCTGTGTTGGTGAGCCTAATGGAGAATTTGCCTCCATTGGACGGCCTGTGGCAAAGTCTGGGTGGAACCTTCTTGACTTCTGATGAGTGTGGGAAGGCCCAGCCCTACTGGGCGAATTGGCTCCTGCCAGCGTGCTTGGTTAGTTGTTATAGAAAGCAGGCTGAGCACAGGCCCGGGCAGCAAGCCAAGTAAGCAGCATTCCCGTGGCTTCTGACTCCCATCACTCTGACTCCAGTTGCCTGCTCCTTGGGCTGCCGTCAGTGATAGCAACGCTGACCAGGAATGGAAGGCAATAAAACCTTCCTCCCCAATCGATTTCAGTAATTCTTTTGTCCCCAGCACAATGGTGACAACAAAAACCAGCAATGTACACAGGAGTCGTGTGGTATTCCCTTGACAGCTGACCGTTGGTCGCTTAGAAGAGGCTGTGGAAATGTTTCGGAACTTTGGGACATGAATCTGTGGCTTTATTGAGCTGGGGCTGAAGATCAGCTGTGATTAAGAAGAGACAGAAACTGACAGGCACATTTGGCTCATCGACAACTGTGATGGTTTGCTGGGCCATGAACAATCACGCTTTAAGTACAACGAGCACACACATCCTGTGGTAAAGTCGTTCTGGGAAGAATTAATCAGCATAATTTCACAGGTGTGTATCCAGAGAGGCCCAAGACACTCCATATTGAGGTGGAAGCAGGACTGAATAATGATAAGAGTATTCCAATAAGGTTTCTGGTGTTCACAGCTTGAAGGCACAGAGACACAGTTGGCCTGGCAGTGGAGCCAGGAAAGGGCATTGGTGAAAATACAGCCCGTTTGCAGTGAAGTTACCAGATCAAGGGTTCAAAGAATGTAAGTGCTGCATAAAGAAGATCAGAAGACCCTACTGAGAGGGGCAGTCAGTTTCAGGCAAAGACCCAGCGTTTGGAGATGACAGGACCAACGGCAGGCATACATGCAATGCAGCCTGGCCTGTCCGATAAGAACAAGGTTGTGTGTACGTGGGATGGCAAAGTCAGTAGAGTGGACCTGCCGACCCTGCCCCAGACTTATGGTGAGTGGATCCAGATGTCCAGGCTTCGAGCTAATTGCTGGACATAGTTTTTGGTTAGGTGTGTCTGATTCTTCCCTTTGGATATATGACAGCACTGTTTTGATTTAATTAGGTAACCACAGAGAGGATAGTTTTAAAAGACACTGTAAACTTTGAACCTGAGAGCGGGGCATCACTGGGGAACCCCTGCATTGGACTGGCTGTGGCTGTCTGCAGTGCAACTTCTTCACTGGGTGATGTGTGCGGGCTAGCCATAGGGTTCAGTGTCATTGCCTCGAGAAGTTGTTTTTTGTTGTATAAGAAAGCAGACTCAGGGCTGGAGAGATGGCCTAGCGGTTAAGAGCGCCACACTGCTCTTGCAGAGGACCCGCGGTTCGATTCCCCCGCAACCCACATGGCGGTAAGAACCATCCATACACTCCAATTACAGGAGAACTCCAAGTTCCAGGGGAATCCGAGATCCTCTTCGGATCTATCGCGGCCATTGCCACAACATGGGTCAACAAACCTGCATTCCAGACATACTTCATACACTTAACTAAATAAAATTTAAAAAAACAAAAAAAAATTAAACTAATAAAAAAAAATAGAAAGCAGACTCTAGCCAGGTATGGTGGAGCACGCCTTTAATCCTAGAACTTGCGAGACCAGAGGAGGTGGATCTTTGTGGGTTCCAGTCCAGCCTGGTTACAGAGTGACTTCCAGGAAGCTGGGGCTATCAGGAGACCCTGTCTCAAAGGTACCAAAAAAAAAAAAAAAAAAGCAGGCTCTGCATGGGCCAGGGCTACAAGGCAGTAAGCCGTGTTCCTCCATGGCCTGTGCTTCAGCTCCTACCTCCAGGTTCCTGCCCTGAGTTGGCGCCTTGGGTTCCTTCAGTGTTGAATTGTGACCTAGGAGTTGTAAGCTAAATACACCCTTACTCCACAAGATGGTTTTGGTCAGAGTGTTTTGTCACAACAAATGAAGGCAAACTAGAACATCACTACATATGAAGAAGCATCACAGGTGGTTTCTAATATGTAAAACAGTCAATACACAAGTGTCTATGCAGTTACTACTACACTCACAATAACACACTGAAAGAAACCATGTCCACATGAGGTGGTGCTTGTGCTTTTGAATGAGAGCAATTAGCTACAGGACCCATGTGGAAATGTCTGTCCTGATTTCCTCACAAAGCTCAGACACCATTATTCCAATGCCACCATAAGAGAGGAGTTGAACACAAAGGGCATCACATACCTAACAGGGGTCTCCCTCCTCTGACAAATATGTATCAGAGACTACCTGTGTCAGCATTTCCACAAGGCAGTAAGCCCTCAGCAACATCATAGCCTAGGTCCCCAGTAACATGAAAGATGCTCCACTCTGGTTGAGCCTGACCAATGCCCACACTCCTGGTAATTCCATAATGAATGTAAATATAAATTTATCCAGAAATCAATTCAAAAGGTAACCTTGGGGGTCAGGGACATAGCTGGGAGGTGGAGTGCTTGCTAGTACAGACAAGGCCTTGAGTTTGATCCCTAGAACCACAGAGAAAGGGAGAGGGAGAGAGAAAAACAATTAGCACAACAGAGAAACCAATGGGTGAGGCAGGATTATGAGCTTGAGGCCAGCCTGAGGTACACACTGAATTGAAGGTCAGCCTTCTCTCAAAGAACGACAAAGAAAAAAAAAAAAGAAAAAGCCTCTCAGCATGGGACCATGAACACACACAAAATTTATGACAAATGACTAGAGGCCCAAGGAAAACTGAATAAAAAAACATCACATATGGCTAGGTATGGTGGCACATGCCTTTAATCCTAACAACTGAGAGGCAGAGGCAGTCAGAACTCTGTGAGTTCATGGACAGCCTGGTCTACATAGCAAGTTCCAGGTCAGCTGGGACTACAGAGAGACCCTCAAACAAAAAGACAAAAAATTACATGACTTAAAATGAACAGAAAACACTACCCAGAAAGCAATTCTCCTCATTGTACCTCCTGTAGGAAATGTTAACAGTAAACACAATGTTTCTTCACAACTGGCACCGGTCAGCTGAACACAAGCAGTGACCAACCAATTCCAGAAACTGGGAGATACAGCTCTTAGTGAATCTACCTAAACACCCTTTTCTTTTCTTTTTTGGTGCTTTGCCCCAACTGGCCTGGAACTCACTATACAGATCAGGGCGGCCTCAAACTCACCGAGATCTCTCCTCCTCTGCCTATTCTTCCCAGTGCTGGTCTGCAAGGAGACACCACCATACCCAGCCCAAACACGCATTCCTTAACTAGGAATATTAAAGCTAAAGAGAACTCTATGTACATCTGCATTGTTCTCCTCTATGCAAAATGCACTTTTCAATTATAACTGAATTAAATTATGCTTGCCTAATTATTATAGTAAGCATAACTAGTATTTCCTGTCTCAAAAAAATTCCTGCTTGTTTCTACTGAGCAGACAACTACACAAATGCTTTCCATTTGATCTTTCAATGTCTGGGAGGTCACCAGGCACAAGTCTTTCCTGTCAGCACCTGCAGTGGTCTATTTCATGTGTGGATGATGGTCTGAGAGCCCCCGATCCACCTGACTCCATCCCTGCCAGTCCCAGTGCTGGAACTGCAGTTCCCGGGGATCCACGCCCTCTATGACATGGATCCACTCATATACTCATGCACATTAAATAAAAATATTTTTCTTTTAATTGAGAGCAGTGTGTGAAGGGGCTTTAATGGTAGAACACATGCTTGACATGCACTTAGCAAGTCCCTGGACTGAATCCCTAGCTCCAAAATACATCTAAAAGTTAAAAAAAAAAAAAAAAACGCAAAAGTGGAACTCCAAGTTTAATAATAAAGGATTCTTTTCAGTGTGTGTTAGTTTACTTTTGCTTATTTGTTTGTTTAAACAGCATCTCCTATAGCACAGCTGTCCTGGAATTCTCTATATGGATTAGGCTGGCCTTGATCTCTCTCAGTCTCCTGGAGATCTGCTTCTGCCTCTGCTCGGGGCATAAGGCCCCTGCCCCCACACCCCACCTGATTAGCTGCTTTCTGGGGGGAATCTTTCTTGCTGCAGCTGGAGCTCCACCTGCAAAGAAGAGTTTGACTGATAGAAGAGCTCCCGTTGTCAGACAGTGCTAGAAGAAAGAACAGAAGGACCTTGGAGTGTGTCAGCTACTGTAAAGGACTCTCATAGCCGGCATATAATGAAATGGCTGGCAGGAGTCAGAGCTTCAGAACACAGGGAAGCCAGTCATCAGCAGGGGCACCTTTCCTTGACTCCACCACAACACACATGGTGCAGCATAACACTCAGTGGTAAAAAGCCTGGGTCAAGACCCTTTTTTGGTTCAGGAATGTGATGACTGAGTCTTCACAACATGGCCTGACATGTGCCTCCCACAAACTTATTAGGACTTTGGCACATCAGCCATCTGAAGTAAGAAGAAAAAGAGAGGAAGAGAAAAAACCTGGTTTAACTTCTCAAAGAAAGTTTAAATATCCATGACTCAGATATTGATTATAGAGCTCAGATATGCTAAAGCTGCACTCATGAATGTGCATAGTCAGCAGAATGTAGACATGTGTCCTCAGATCCTAATTTGGAAATGGTGTCAGAAATCATGTGAATCTACCCAATTTTCAGGCAATCTTAAACATCAACAGTAAAAACATGAGAATAACAATTTTTAAAAGCATAGATATAAAAATTGTAATTATTATAATTAACATGTTTTGTAACTTTAAGCCCGAGAGTGATGTCATAGCCAGGGCCTGCTGACACCTTGACCCTGGACCCTGGACCCTGAGAAAATGAATTTCTGTTAACTGAGCTAGTTTCTTCCTTTCTCCTATCAACAGTCAATTCTTCGCTCCATTTCTTCAGAATTCCATTTCAATTTCTCAACTGGCTTTTTGCTTTTTTCTCTTTCTCTTTCTGACGCAGTGACACTGAAGTCAGGGACTGTTCATGCTAAGTGCCTGCCCTGCACAGTTAAACCCCCGTCCTCCCCACTGGCATTCTAGCTTTGCTGCCTCTCACTGGCCTTTCCTTGCTTTCTCAGCTCACTCAGTTTTTGCCATCTTCTTGCTCGTCTTGTCTAAAAACTGCACAAGAGAAAGAAACCAAGCCATCAAGGAGGAGAAGACAGAGACAGCAGGAAAGCACCTACAGAAACCGGAAGCCTGGAAGGGGGGACAAGGGGTCAAGGGAAGAGCTGCCCTGCAGCTCCTAGTCACCACCTCCTCTCTCAGCCCCTGCGCTGCTGACAGTCCTGGGTCCCATTTCCCAGAACTTTCCCACTCACCTGCACAGACAGCCTGGGGACGCTTTCTTTCCTCTCTCCATGTCTCCTTCCCTTGCTCTAGCTGCGTGATCAGTTTTGGTTTAGAAAACGGAATTCCTGCTCACCAGAAAAGAAAACAGGATGCTGTAAGTTATGCTGTCAGGGGAGCTCCGACTTTGCCTATGGAAAGGAATGAAAAGCAAAGACTGAGGGAGGAACTTCAAAGGGTGGAACAAAGTTACTGGAGAACAGTGGGGAAGGATTTCAGAAGGACCACAGTGATGGATCCTTCCCATTTACAGCTTGTTTTAATGGTGAACTTCAGTGTGTGGAGAAGCACCTAGGAGATCAGTGTAGCACACCTCTGAGTGGTTCAGAGGGCGTTTCCAGAGAGGATTCACAGACAGCTGCCTTGAAAGTGGGTGGAGCATCCCATAGCCTGGGGCCTGTGCAGAGTGAAAGGGGAAAGAGAAAGCAATGTACAGTGGTTTGCCCTCCCTCTCTCTGCACTGTGGTTGGCATGAAGTGGGACTTCACTCTAAGGACCCCCCTCCACCATGATGGACTGAGCTGTGGGCCAGATTAAATATTTCGCCTTTTACGTTTTTTATTTTTATTTATGAGGATACTGCATGCATGTGTGGAAGTACAGGTCTGAAAAGGGTAGTTGGTTCACCTGGAACTGGAACTGGAGATGGCTATTAGCTGGTTGTTATTGTACCTGGGTCTTTGCAAGAGCAGACAATGCTCTTAACAGCTGAGCCACCTCTACAGTCTCCCAGTTCTTTTCTTAAGTGTATGTGGTGGTTTGAATGACAATCTCCCCCATAGGCTCCAAGTATTCAGATATTTTGTTCCCAGATGGCGTAGAAGGTGTGGCCATGCTGGAGGGAGCAAGGCATTGGGACTGGGTTTAGAGAATTTTTTTTTTTCATGTGTCAAATGTAAAGCAATTCTGCTATTTCAGCCTCTCAGGTATTGAGATTACAGCAGTGAGCTACCACACATAAGTGCCTTTGTCCTTTTGTTGTTCTTATTATTTTTTATTTACTGTTTTATATTTTTTGTACAAGATTATGTTACAAAGCAAATATAGACTTGTGTCCCCCTCCCAACCCCACTACCCCACCAGATCCACCATTTCAGTCAGTTCTTTGATGCACTCTTTTCTGTTGTTGGTGTTGTTGCTGTTCATTCCAATATGCATCACTCCCAACAAGAAATATTTACAACTAGGTTATTGGCACTAGCATCCACAGATGAGGGATACCATTCGTCATTTGTTTTTCTGGGACTTTGTTACTTCACTTAACATAATATCTTCTAGTTCCATCCATTTACCTGCAAAGTTCATGATGTCATCTTTTTTTACTGCTGCACAGAACTCCATTGTGTAGATGTACCACATTTTCTCTACCTACTCATCAGTTGAGGGGCATTTGGGTCAGTTCCAGCTTTTTGCTATTGTGAACAGAGCTTCAATAAATATAGCTGTGCATTTATCTCTGCAGTAAGATGAGTCTTGTGGGTATATACCCAGGAGTGGTATGACTGGGTCAGGTGGCAAGCTCATTTTGAGTCTTCCAAGGGTTCTCCACACTGCTTTCCATAGTGGCTGTACAAGTTTACATTCCCACCAGCAATGGATGAGTGTTCCTCTTTCAACTCAACCTCTCCAGGACTTGGTATCATTTGTTTTCTTGATCCTAGCCAGTCTTACTAGAGTGACATGATATCTTAAAGTGATTATAATTTGCATTTCTCTAATTATTAGTGATGTTAAGCACATTTTTTTTTGCAGTTCTTAGCCTCTGCCTTTAACAGCTGTGCTATCCCCACAGCACATTAAACACTTTTAAAGATGTTTCTCAGCCATCTCTAATTCCTCACTTGTGAAGTCTCTGTTCAGCTCTTTGCTGTGTCTTTTGAGTGACTCATTTGTTTTCTTTCTTCTTTGTTTTTTGAGTAGTTTATATACTCTGGAAATCAATGCTTTGTCAGATGTATCTGTGGTGAAGGTTTCCTCCCACTCTGTGGGTTCTCTCTTCACTTCCTTGATTATTTCTTTTGATGTACAGAAGCTTTTGAGTTTAATGAAGTCCCATTTGTCAATTGTTGACCTTAATTCTTGTTCAGCAAGCTGTCTGATTTAGGAAGTCTTTTCCTACGCCTATGTCTTGTAGTCTGCTGCCAACTTTTTCTTCTATCACCTTCAGAGTTTGGGGTTTCACGTTGAGGTCTTTAATCCATCTGGAGTTGACTTTTGTACAGGGCGAGAGGTAGGGGTTTAATTTCATTCTTCTACAAGTGGTGATCCAGTTTTGCCAACACCACTTGCTGAAGATGCTGTCTTTTCTCCATTGTGGTTTCTTGGCCCCCTTGTCAAATATGAGATGGCTGAAATTGTATGTGCTCAGATTTGGATCTTCGGTTTTGTTCCATTGGTCAACAGGTCTGTTTTTGTGCCAGTACCAGGCTGTTTTTATGACTATAGCCCTGTAGTATAGTTTAAAATCTGGTATAGAGATCCCTCCTGTGTAGCTCTTTTCACTCAGGATTGATTTGGCTATTCGGGGTCTTTTGTTTCTCCAAATGAATTTAAGAACTTTTGTTTCCAAGCCTGTGAAGAAACTCTTGGGGATTTTGATTGGGATTGCATTAAATCTATACAAGAGTTTTGGTAAAATGGACATTTTTACAATGTTAATTTTCCCAATCCATGAGCATGGGAGGTTTTTCCATCTTCTGAGGTCTTCTTCAATTTCTTTCTTTAAGGGTTTAAAATTTTTGTTGTAGAGGTCTTTGGTGTCTTTGGTTAGGTTTGTTCCTAGGTATCTTATTGTTTTTGAGGCTATTGTGAGTGGGAAGGTCTCTTTGAATTCTTTCTCCAGTTGCTTGTTCTTGGTGTAAAGAAAGGCCATTGATTTTCTAAGGTTAATTTTGTATCCTGCCACTTTGCTGAAGCTGTTAATCGTTTCTAGGAGTTTTCTGGTGGAGTTTTTTGCATCTCTTAAGTAAACAATCATATCATCAGCAAATAGGGATAGTTTGACTTCCTCTTTTCCAATTAGTACTCCTTTAATATCCTTTTCTTGCCTTATTGCTCTAGCAAGTGTTTCAAGCACTATATTGAAGAGGAGTGGTGACAGGGGGCAGCCTTGCCGAGTTCCTACCTTTAAAGGGAATGTTTCTGTCATTTCCCCATTTAGGATGATATTGGCTGTGGGTTTCCTGTATATGGCTTTGATTACATTGAGGAATGATCCCTCCAATCCAATTCCTTCTAGGACTTTAAGCATGAAGGGATGCTGGATTTTGTCAAAGGCTTTTTCAGCATCAATTGAGATGATGGTGTGGTTTTTGTCTTTGATTCCGTTTATATGTTTGATGATGTTTATTGATTTTCGTATGTTGAACCATCCCTGCATCTCTGGTATGAATCCAACTTGGTCATGATGGATGATCTTCTTGATGTGGGTCTGTATGTGGTTTTCAAGTATTTTGTTTAGAATTTTTGCATCTGTGTTCATTAATGAGATGGGTCTATAGTTCTCCTTTTTGGTTGTATCTTTGCCTGGTTTTGGTATTAGAGTGATGCTGGCTTCATAGAAGGAATTTGGGAGAATTCCCTCTGTTTTTATCCTTCTAAACAATTTCAGTAATAATGGTTATAAGTCTTTTTGAAGTTTTATAGAATTCTGCCATGAAACAATATGGGCCTGGGCTTTTTTCAGTTGGGAGGTTTCTTATTACATCTTCAATTTCTTCATATATTATGGGTCTGTTTAAGCTGTCGATCTCTTCTTGGTTGAGCTTTGGTGATTCCCAGGATTTCAGATATACATCCATTTCTCCTAGGTTTTCAAACTTAGTAGAGTATAGTTTTTTGAAATATTCCCATATGATTGTCTGGTTCTTCTCATTGTCTTTTGTGATATTTCCCCTTTCATCATGGATTCTATTGATTTGGAGTTGTTCCTTCTTTCTTTTGATTAACTGGGCTAGAGGTATATCTATCTTGTTTATACTCTCAAAGAACCAACTTTTGGATTCATTGATTTTTTTTTTTGCATGGTTTTGTTTCTATTTCATTGATTTCTGCTATGATTTTTGTTATTTCTTCCTGTCTGCTGCATTTAGGGTTCATTTGTTTTTGTTTTTGTTTTATGTAGGCACTCAGGGCTATAAACTTCCCTCTTAGGACTGCTTTTAACAAACCTTTGGTATCCCAAAGGTTTTGTTGTGTTGTATTATCATTGTCATTCAGTTCCAGGAATGCTTTTATTTCTTTCTTTATTTCTTCCTTGACCCATTCATTATTCAAAAGAGTGTTGTTTAATCTCCATGTGCTGTTGTAGGTTGTAGAGATTATCCTGGTGTTGATATTGTGCATTATTGCACTGTGGTCTGATAGAATGCATGAAATTATTTCAATTTTGTTGTACTTGTTGAGTTTTTTCCCGTGTCACAGTATGTGGTCTATTTTGAAGAATGTTCCGTGAGGTGCTGAGTAGAAACTGTATTCTCTGGTGTTTGGGTGGAATATTTGGTAGATGTCTGTGAGGTTCATTTGGTGTGTTGTATCATTCAGTTCAGATGTCTCTCTGTTTATCCTTTGTCCTGTTGATCTGCCTAAAGGACTTAGTGGGGAATTGAAGTCCCCTACTATTTAGTGTGCTGGGGTTAATTTGTGCCTTGAGGTCCTGAAGAATTCTCTTTATAAAGTTTGGTGCACCAGAGTTTGGTGCACATATATTCACAATTGTGAAGTCTTCATGGTCAATTGTTCCTTTGATAAAGATTTGTAATGGCCCTCTTTTTCTCTTCTGATTTCTTTTACTTTGAAGTCTATTTTGTCTGATATCAAAATAGCAACACCTGCTTTCTTTTTGGTACCATTTGCTTGGAATATTTTTTTCCATTCCTTCACCTTAAGTTGGTGCCTATCCTTGAGAGTGAAATGGGTTTCTTGTAGACAGCATATAGATGGGTTTTGTTTCCTAATCCAATCTCCCAGTCTATGTCTTTTGATTGGGTAGTTTAGTCCATTAATATTTAAGGTTATAATTGAAATATATGTGTTGCTTCCTTTTATCTTATTATCCATTTGCATTTTTAGTCTCAGTTTCTACTTCTGCAGTTATGTTTTTATTAGTTTCTCTTTCTAGGTGCTTGGGGATAGTTGTCTGTCCTTTGAATTGCTTCAACTATTTTCTGAAGGGTTGGTTTTCTGGACATGTATTCTATCATCTTGCTTATGGCATGGAAGATTTTTCTCTCTTTCAACTATAATCAACATTTTTGCTGTGTATAGTAACCTGGCTTGGCATCCACAGTCCTCTAACACTGGGAATGCTTTGCTCCATGTTCTTCTTGCTTTCATGGTTTGGGCTGAGAAGTCAGTTGTAATTCTGATGGGTTTCCCCTTATATGTAATTTGTTGTTTTTCTCTTGTGGCTTTCAGAATTTTGTCTTTGTTTTGGGCATCTAGCATTTTAACTATGATATGGCATGGGGAGTTTCTTTTCTGATCTTGTCTGTTTGGAGTTCTGTGTGTTTCTTGTATTTGGATGGCTTTGACTTTTTTTAGTTTGGGGAAATTTTAGTCTATTATTCTGTTGAAGATCTGATCAATATTATTCTCTTGGGATTCTTCTCCTTCCTCTATTCCTATGATGCACAGGTTTGATCTTTTCATAGTGTCCCATATTTCATGGTTGTTCCACTTTTGTGTATTTTTAATTTTTTTCATAATCTTTGAGCTTTTTCGTTGCTCTGTATTATCTTCCAGATCTAATATTCTTTGTTCTGCTTCCTCTATTCTATTTCTGAGGCTTTTTCCATTCCTTTCCTCTTGATTGGATGAGTGTTCTATTTCCTTTTTCATTTCATCCTGTAATTTCTTTAGTATTTCCACTTCTTTTTGGAGCTTCTCAATCTCTTCTTGGTGTTCCTTACTTAGCTGGTTGGCTTCCTATTTCAGTGTTTCCACTTCCTTCTGGAGTTTGTCATTTTCTCCCTCCAGTTCTTTCTGGAGTTTGTCATTCTCTCAGTTTACTTCTTTCTGAAGTTTGTCATTGTCTCCCTCTAGGTCCTCAAGAGTCTTCATTCTCCTTAGTTCTCTGACTTGTTCTTTATATTCTTTAATTTCTCTGAATAGGTCTTCAATTGTTCCTCTGAGATCTGTTTCTTGGGTCACCCCCAGGAGGATCCCACTGTAGCAATCTCTTACAGGGTTGGTAGAGCTTGGCGTGGAATTATCATGCACCTTTCCCATGTTGTCCCTTCGTCAAGTCCCTGGCATGTGGGTTTCTCTTTGCCTGTATTCCAATGGGAATCCTAAATGCCTCTTCACTGTATTGAAGGCTTGCTTTGCTTGCCTCCTTCAGATGCCTGTTTTTTCTCCTTTTTACAGAGTGTTGACTTGTGTAGGTTTCAGGCTTTCAATTTTGTTTATGTATTGGAAGTCTAATTCACTCTTCCCTCTCTGTTCAGAAGGTTCTCCAAAAAATCTACTTGCACAATCTCTCAGCAATTCCAGTTGGGGGGGTACTCTGTGCTTCAGGTGGTCCTGGCAAGTCCCTGATCTCACCATTACACCCTCAGGTCTCACAGTGGCAACAGGCCCACTTTTTTTATTATTTTTTTTAATTTTTTTAAAAAATTTATTTCTGTATGTGTATGAATGTATTGTCTGCATGCAGGTTTGTGCACCCATGTCATGCAATGCAGCAGAGGTCAGAAGAGGGTGTCAGATTCCCCTGGAACTGGAGTTCTCCTGGAATTGGAGTTTCAGACGGTTCTCAGCCGCCATGTGGGTGCTGGGGATCGAACCCGGGTCCTCTGTAAGTGTGGTCGGCACTCTTAACCGATAGGCTATCTCTCCAGCCCCATATGCCCACTTTTAATACCAGCTACAAGGGCAACTCCGCCCCGACAGACACACCAGACAAGGATTTAACAGGCTCATCTTTAATCCCAGCTAGAAGGGCGACTGCACCCTGCCAGCCTCTCAAGACAAATATTTAGCTATATAACAAACCAGCGAATCAATCATCCAACAACCCAGGAGTAGATCTATCCTAAAATCTGCCTGGCTGTAGTGCCCGGCTCCTACCTGTGCTTCAGGTGGTCCTGGAAGTCCCTGATCTAACCACTGCACGCTCTAGAGAATTCTTAAAGCCTTCCCTATCTCCAGTCACTCTCTGCTTCCTATGTCTACTTGAAGATGTGAACCTCTGCTCTCTGCTCCTGCTCTGGGTCCTTCTGCCCCCATGTATGCCCACTGTGATGGACTCTGATTCCCCTGCAACCTTAAGCTCAAAGAAATACTTCTTTTTTTATATAATAATTTTTAAAATTTTATTTATTTATTTATGTATTTTTTATATGTATGAATGTACTGTCTGCACGTAGGTTGGTACACCCATGTCATGCAATGCTGAGGAGGTCAGAAGAGGGTCCCGAACTCCCCTGGAACTGGAGTCAAAGACGGCTCTCAGCTGCCATGTGAGTGCTGGGGATTGAACCCAGGTCCTCTACAAAAGCAGTCAGCACTCTTAACCGCTAGGCCATCTCTCCAGCCCATAAACTCTTCTTTTTATAAGTTTCCTTGGTCATGGTTTTTCTATCACAGCAACAGAAAAGTAACGAATACGGTGTGTGCTGCAATAATTGTAAGTGTGACATGTCTTCTCTCATTTTGAAAAAGGCAAATCAGAACCAGGCATGTTGGCACACTCCTTTAATCCTAGCACTTGGGAGGCAGAGGCAGGTGGATGTCTGTGTCTTCAAGGCCAGCCTGGTCTACAGAGTGAGTTCCAGGCCAGCTGGGGCTATAGGGAAACCCTGTCTCAAAAAGGCAAAAAAAAAGAAAGAAAAAGGTGAATCAGAAAGCTCCAGCATGGAGAAAATAAGCTTAGGGATGTAGACACACACACACACACACACACACACACACACAAACACACACACACACACGCACACAGATGTTTAATTGTACAAGCTCATAATTCCCTAGGGAAACAGAACAGGATGTGTTTGTTCCTGATCCAAACAAAATGAAGGAAAAACACCTGCTGTGAGCACTTGGGGAGGGGTTTTGAGTCCCAAGGGACACACCACTTACCCAGAGAGACCAGGTTACTGTAATTCTCCAGCATCACCTCTCTGTACAGGGTCTTCTGAGCACAGCTCAGTAGTCTCCATTCTTCCTGGGAGAAATGCACAGCCACATCCCTGAATGCCATGTGTTCCTGTAACACAGCACAGCCCTGCTTAACTCCCTACCAACCTTGAGCTCTGGCTGAGGAGCAGAGAGATGCTGTCTCAGGTGGGGCAGTAAGATCTAGATCCTGCTTTTGGCTGTCACCCTGTATTCCAGGACCTTTAAACTCCTGTATCTACCCAGCCAGTACCATTTTTATATCTACATTCAAAGCCCTGGATCACACAGGGCTTGTGAGAGCATGCACAAGACCTGCACAGGCTCAAGCCAGTTCACTGCCTCTAGCTTTAACTAGTGGGTTTAGCTGGCTTGTAATATGGTGTAGTTATTGTCAGTCTTGATGTGCCCTACCACACAGGTAAAAGAACATAGTCTTGTTTTTCTTAACCAATTTAGAGTAATTTTTAGTTAAATATATAAGACATTGTAACAGGCACTATGAAATTATTTTTGTTAATAAGCAGTCACATTTCATGAGAATTGAAGCATCTAAAAGATAAAATTTTGGCATCATTGATTTTACTTTTCCGTATGTTTACTGCTGTAGCAATAATGGTCATCATTTAACAAGTATGACTCCACAACATATTTTTAAAATATAAGCAGAACTGGGTGTGGTGGCAGACGCCTTTAATCCTAGCACTCGGGAGGCAGAGGCAGGCGGATCTTTGTGAGTTGAAGACCAGCCTGGTTTATAGAGGGAGTTCCAGGACAGCTGGGCTACAGGGAGACCTTGACTCGAAAAGACCAAAATAAATAAATAAATAAATAAATAAATTATACATATATATATATATATATGCAGAGAGTTCAACAATTATCTCAAGTATATTATTGTAATGTAACACATTAATATTACTTAGAAATTTAAGAAGTCTTATACATTAAGATTATTTTTCAGCTATAAGATATGTATTTTTTTTTCTTGGTCCTTTTGAGACAAAAGGACGGCATGGGACTCCCTGTAGCCCCAGCTGTCCTCGAACTCACTTTGAAGACCAGGCTGGCCTTGAACTCACAGAGATTCCCCTGCCTCTGCTTCCCGAGTGCTGGGATTAAAGGAGTGTGCCACGACGACCCGCCCACAGTAGGTATTTTCAAATCACTGTTTGTTTGTTTTTTAATTTAGAGCTATGTTTACATAGATTTGGCAAAGATGTGCACCTTATCAAAACTGTTGGTTGTCTTTAAGAAGCAGTCCTGATCAAAATGTCTTAAAATGTTTATATTTTAAGGATATAACATTCATACAAAATACATATAAAAGCAGAGAGAAGTGATCTTTCTTAATCCTTAGAATAAAGAGTTTGGCATATTAAAAGAGCACGTAATAGAAGCAGAATTGAGATAAGGATCCAGGAGATAACACCTTGACCACACTGTGTAACTTGTTATATCTTGTCGTACAAAGAGTCTTTAAACATGTAAACATAAACATTCATGTCAAGTTGTTCTAGATTTGAAAAATCTAGACCCATTCCTCATTTCTACTTGTTTTATCAAATTGCTCACATTGATTTAGTATCTTTTTTTTAAAATTTTTAAAATTTTATGTGTATGAATGTACTGTCTGTATGTAGGTTTGTGCACCTGTGTCATGCAAAGCCACAGAGGTCAGAAGAGGGTGTCAGATTCTGCTAGAACTGGAGTTAAAGACGGTTCTCAGCTGCCATGTGGGTGCTGGGGATCAAACCCAGGTCCTCTGCAAGAGTAGTCGGCACTCTTAACCGCTAGGCTACCTCTCCAGCCCCTGATTTAGTACCTTTAACTGGCATACTGTACATGTGGCCAAGCTGACTTAATCTGTTGAGGCTAGGTTCTGTTCCTTTTAGTTTTACTGTGAGCTCAAGAAGCTGGGATAATTTAAGAACCTCAGTTTACATGAGTGCTTACATAGAAACCAATCTGATATGAAGTAAAATATTCATTTCTAAACATAAGCTCATGGAAACAGTGCATTCACATGTGTTAGGTTGCTGGCAGACTGAGCAACCTAAGGAATTTTGAGGTCTCTGCTCACTTTGAGAGAATTAATTCACTCCAAGACTGGGGCTTATTTTGAAAAGACTATGAATAGATCAGAGCCTTGATGAGGCAAGGACTTGGTGGGTAGAAATGGAAAAAAAAAAGTAAGAAACCATCTTAATGTACTGCTTAAGTGACAAGAGAAGGATAGCAATGGAACAAAATTACTGTTCTAGAAAGGCAGGAAGCACATGGGAATCACAGCATGCGATGGCCAATCAAATGGAAAAGAGGGTGGGATCAGCAAAGTGACAAGAAAAATCTGAGACTCAGCTGGGAGCATCCATCAGTTAGCTACGGCTGTTAAGCATGGATCAGGAGGATCAGGGGACACAGGAGACAGAAGGAGAAAACCACTGTGAGTTCCACACACTTCTCTTCACCTGCCTCAGACCACTGGGGATCTGAGTAGGGAGAGAAGGAAAAAACAGAAAACACATTTCTAAATACCTGAGGAAAATTACATATGGATTGAGTGTTAAATGCTATTAAGAAATTACTGGCCAGAAAGCCCGGCATGGTAGTGCACGCCTTTAATCTTAGCACTTGGGAGGCAGAGGCAGGTGGATCTTTGTGAGTTCAAGGCCAGCCTGGTCTACAGAGCAAGTTCCAGGACAGCTGGGGCCACAGGGAGACCCTGTCTCAAAAAAAAAAAAAAAAAGAAAGAAACTACTGGCTGGGGATGGAGGTGTATGCCTTTAATCCCAGCAGAGGCAGGCAGATCTCTGTGAGTTCAAGGCCAGCCTGCTCTACATACCAAGCTCCAGGCCAGCTGGGACTAAAGGGAGACCCTGTCCCAAAAAGACCCCCAAAAAAGAAATTACTAATGTATGTATTACCAAGAATTTGTACATGTTACACTTGAATATATATTATAAAATAACAGTGTGTATGTGAACGGAATTTACCATGTTTTAGTGCATTCAACTAAATATTTGCACGTAAAAAAAAAAAAAAACAAGCGTTTCTGCAAAGTACTCTGTAGTATAGCCAGTATGCTGAGAATTACGCATGCGCAGAGCTTGTACCTCATCAAACTAACCTGCCGTAGGCAGGTGAGATCATACAAGCAGCCTTGCAGAACTGGGCCAATCAGAAGATGACAAGAGGAGAGAGCAGGAATGCGAACAGTACATAACCCCTAACCCTGCCCCCAATAAATGAGTCCGAGACAGCTCGCCCTCTGTCTGCGCGCACCTAACTCCTGGGTCTATGTTTCGACTCTGTGCCTCTCATCCCCATTCTTCTGGTCGGACCCCAAAATTCCCCAGCAGGCCTGGGGGATTGACTACACTACTCTAGCAGGGAAAAGTGTAAGTGAGAGCCCTCGAGAACACCAGAACTGAATGCTGAGAACTTCACAGCACCTGACCAGCAAGAGGACTGAGCAGCCTGGACATAGACAGCGAGGTGGACAGCAGGGGGAATGACGGCGCTAGGATGAAGGGGGCACCTGGTCTGAATATTACCGGGGAAAACTGTCACCCTTAAAATAAAACTGCCTGGCTGGAGAGATGGTCTAGAGGTTAAGAGCGCAGACTGCTCTTGCAGAGGACCCGGGTTCCATCCCCACCACCCACATGGCGGCTGAGAACCGTCTTTAACTCCAGTTCCAGGGGAATCCGACACCCTCTTCTGACCTCCCTCTCATTGCACGACACAGGTGCACAAACCTACATGTAATCAGTACACTCATACACATTGAAACAATTAAATTAAAAAAAAAAAAAAACTGTCTTCCCGGAGGAACCAAATGGTGACATGATCCCCAAAGGACACAGGATGTCAAAAGTGAGCAAAGGAAACCTCCCCAAGGCTCAGGATGCAAAGCTGAATGGCAGTCACCTGAAGTTTAGCAGTCTGGAGCCCAGCAGAACTCTCTTTCCCCAGCAGGAAGTCGTCTTTAGACAGCCAGGATTCACAGCAAACCCTGGGGAAGAAAACAAAGGTTAAGGAAAGCCACTGGAAAGCCTCAGGCTCCAACAGGACAGGTCACCTACTCTTCCTTTAAAGGCATCAGGAATGGACAATGCACCGCACAATGGCCCGACCGCCGCCACTACCGGGGACTGAGCTGGCCTGGCGGGGCCCGGAGTGCGTCCTTGCCCACAGAGTGGGTCCCTAGCGCAGTGAAGAGACAGTTTTCTGAAGGCTGCCTTGGAGGCTGTGACAGAGCAGAAAGCCCATGTGGAGCTGAAGGGGAGGCTTTCTGAATAACATGGCCATTTGCCATTAGCCTTGCCATGACCACATTTTTCACCAGTGTCCCTTCCTGGATTCAAGATGCAAGCAGGAGGAGGAAGTGGACTGGAAACTAGTTCCCAGGCCTCAGGGCCTGGAGGCAGAGAGTCAAGTGAAGTGCCAATGTGAAATCTCGGGGACACCCTTCTCAAGCGGGGAGAAGCTAAGGCCTCACAGCCTCCCCCATCCAGAGCAGAGACCTTATAGCTGCCCTCAGCTGCACTGTGGCAAGGCTTTTGCTTCCAAGTACAAGCTAAATAGGCACATGGCCACCTGCTCGGCCCAGAAACCCCACCAGTGCAGGTACTGTGACAAGATGTTTCACCGAAAGGACCATCTGCTAAACCACTTGCGGACCCATGATCCCAACAAAGAGGCCCTCCACTGCTCTGAGTGCGGTAAGAATTATAATACGAAGCTGGGTTACCGTCGCCACTTGGCCATGCATGCTGCCAGCAGTGGCGACCTCAGCTGCAAGGTGTGCCTGCAGACCTTCGAGAGTACCCAGGCCCTGCTGGAACACCTGAAGGCCCACTCACGCCGGGTAGCAGGAGGTGCCAAGGAGAAGAAGCACCCCTGTGACCACTGTGACCGCCAATTCTATACTCGAAAGGATGTACGACGGCACCTAGTGGTGCACACAGGCGGGAAGGACTTCCTATGCCAGTACTGTGCCCAGAGGTTTGGCCGAAAGGATCACCTGACATGCCACGTCAAGAAGAGCCACTCACAGGAGCTGCTTAAGATCAAGACAGAGCCAGTGGACATGTTAGGCTTACTTAGTTGCAGCTCCACAGTCAGTGTAAAGGAAGAGCTGAGCCCTGTGCTCTGCATGGCCTCTCAGGATGTGATGGGGGCCAAGGCTTTCCTTGGCATGTTGCCCATGGGCATGTATGGTGCCCACATCCCTACCATGCCCAGGACAGGCGTGCCACACTCCATGGTGCACAACCCGCTGCCGATGGGGTGAGTTACCCTCTGGAATCCTCCCCTATCTCCTCTTCAGCTCAGCTCCCTCCAAAATACCAGCTAGGATCTACCTCATACTTGCCCCACAAATTACCCAAAGTGGAGGTGGATAGTTTTCTGGTGGAACTTCCTGGAAGCTTGTCTCTCTCATCTGCCAAACCCCAGCCCGCCTCACCTCAACCGGCGGCAGCTGCGGCCCTCCTAGATGAAGCACTGCTCACCAAGAGTCCTGCCAACCTCTCTGAGGCCCTCTGCGTTGCTAATGTGGACTTCTCCCACGGGGCTTTCTTCCGCTCAACCTGCCCCCATGCAACCCACCAGGGGCCACAGGAGGCTTGGTCATGGGCTACTCAAAGGCTGAGGCACAGCCTCTCCTCACCACTTTGCAAGCTCAGCCTCAAGATTCCCCTGGAGCTGGGGGACCCCTGAACTTTGGGCCTCTGCACTCCTTGCCTCCTGTCACCTCTGGCCCGAGTACCACCACTCTGTTTCGTTTCCATCAAGCATTCCAGTAGTCTACAGAGATATCCACACTCAATCTTTGCTTCTGCCAGGGAGTCTAAGTACCCACCCCGTCCACCTCCCCCATGAAGGCAGCTGAGCTTTTGGAGATGGGTTCAAAAAGAAAATTCCAATGTCTATAATGGAGCACTCGGTTTGGGGGGCTCAGGTTCTAGGATCAATTCCAGAGGAAGCCTTTGAGCCCAGCCCTGTGAACGATCTCCTATTATAGGACTTTCAGGTATTTTCACTTTTTAAGTTTTGATTTGAACTGGGAGACACATTTAGCCCTCTGCCTCTCCAGAGCCTCAGAACCACTTTCTCTTTGGAGAAGGGGAAGCCTCTTGGAGTTATAGAGGGTTTTACATTGTATGACCTCAAGAAAATAGCCCAAGAAGCCCGCCTTCTGGTCCCAGCATGCAGACTCCACAGCAGTCAGTCGGTCAGTCCTGCTGTGGAAGGTCTCTGGACTCCCATCACCTGCTTCCAGCTACCGGGCAGGAAAGAGGGCATCTATTCTTCTATGCCACCCCATCCCCACTCTACCAGCAGCCCCAATTTCAGTCAGTGTTGTCCAGCAACGGTACCGTTTACACCTTAGCCTCAGACACACCATTTCACCTCCCTTGCCACACTGTTAGCCTTAGAGTGATTGCAGTGAACACTGTTTACACACCGTGAATCCATTCCCACCAATCCATTTCAGTTGCCACCAGCCTGAACCACTTGGTACCTGGTGTTAACTGGAGCCCTTTTTACAAGGCAGAGTTGGGTCTTACTGACTTCTCTTCACTTGAGGTCACACTTTTCCCCCGTGGGGAAATAAACTGACTTTGGACTGCTTCAGTTTCTCCCATCTTCCATGACTGTATCTATTCCTGCCTTCCATGACAGTGTCCACATGAGACCAGCAAGAAGATTGGAGCTGCTTTCCTCATAGTGATTGCAGTTGGTTTTCTCCAAGTATATCATTACGCCTTCATCCTCTTGAAAGAAAGAGGGGGGAAGAATGCAAGGCATCCCCAAATATCCATACATTCCCTAGTCGCTAAAAACTTACCTGAAACATCATGAAGCTGATATTTGTTTTGAGGGAGGGGCTTGTGAGTTTTTGGGGCCTGGATGGCAAAGGAGTCGAAGAAGGGAATGAGGTTCCCTCACTCGTTCCTCCTGCTCTTGTCCTTTTCCTCCCAAGGAAGTGGTACTGTCATTGTTAGTACAAGAGTCTTCCAAGGAAAATTTAGGACTGGGCAAATTAAAAATAAGTAAAAAAAAAAAAAAAAATAAGACAGTGTTTGAACAGGCAACGATGAAATTATTTTTGTTAATAAGCAGTTACATTTCATGAGGAATTGAAGCATTTAAAAGTAAAATTTTGGCATCATTGATCTTTACTTTTCCGTATGTTTACTCGCTGTAGCAATAATGGTCATCATTTAACAAGTATGACGTCAAACATATTTTTTAATAGTCAAGCAAACGGCGGGTGGTGGCGCCGCCTTTAATCCTAGCACTCCGGAGGCAGAGGCCAGGCGGATCTTTGTGATTCAAGACCAGCCTGGTGTACAGAGGGAGTTCCAGGACAGCTGGGCTAAAGGAAAAAAAGACAAAAAAAAAAAAATAAAATAATAAATAAATAATAAATTATAATATATAATAGATATAGCAGAGAGTTCAACAATTATCTCAAGTATATTTTATTAATGTAAACACATTAAAGATACTTTAGAAATTTAAGAATCTTATACATTAAGTATTTTTTTCAGCTGATAAGACTAACGTGTTTTGTTTTATTCTTGGTCTTTTTTGAGAAGGACCAAATGGGATTGACTCCCTGTAGCCCAGCTGTCCTCAACTCACTTTGAAGATCAGACTGGCCTTGATCTCAACAGAGTGCTTCCTGCTTCTGCTCTGTTCTGCCTTGCCCTGAGTGCTGGGATGTAAAGGAGTGTGCCCACACGACACCGCACAAGTAGGTATTTTTCAAAATCACTGTTTTGTTTGTTTGTTTTTTTTTTTGTCTTTCAGGGTCTCCGTAGCCCAGTTCCTTAATTCTTGAGATAGTGGCTATTACATAGATTTGGCAAAGATGTGCACCTTACTCAAAACTGTTGGTTGGCTTTAAGAAGCAGTCCTGATCAAAATGTCTCTAAAATGTTTATATTTTAAGGATATAACATCATACAAAATACATATAAAAGCAGAGATAAGTGATCTTTCTTAATCCTTGAATAAAGAGTTTGGCATATTAAGAGAGCACGTAAATAGAAAGCAGAATTGAGATCAGGATCCAGGAGATAACACCTTGACCAGACTGTGTAACTTTTATATATTGTTCGTACAAAGAGTCTTTAAAACTGTAAAACAAACACATTCATGTTCAAGATTGTTCTAGAATTTGAAAACTCTAGACACCATTCTCATGTTCTACTTGTTTTTATCAAATGCTCACATTGATTTATATTTCTTTTTTAATTTTTAAAATTTTATGTGTGTATGAAATGTACTTGTCTGTAATGTAGGTTTGAGCACCCGGTGTCATGCAAAGCCCAGAGGTCAGAAGAGGGTGTCAAGATTCTGCTCATGGAACTGGAGTTAAAGATGGTGTCAGCTCACTGGGGGTGCGGGGGAAATCAACCCAGGTCCGTCTGCAAGAGCAGCGGACTTAACCGCTAGGCTGCCCTCCAGCCCGATCTTTAACGGACTGCATAGCGGTTAACAGCTGTGGCAAGCTGACTTAATTTTGTTTGAGCTGGGTTTCTTTCTTTTAGTTTTACTGTGATTCAAGAAGCTGGATAATTTAAGAACCTCAGTTTACATGAGTGCTTACAAGAAACCAATCTGATATGAAGTAAAATATTCATTTCTAAACAAACTCATTGAAACAGTGCATTCACATGTGTTAGGTTGCTGGCAGACTGAGCAACCTAAGGAATTTTGAGGTCTCTGCTCACTTTGAGAGAATTAATTCACTCCAAGACTGGGGCTTATTTTGAAAAGACTATGAATAGATAGAGCCTTGATGAGGCAAAGGACTTTGGTGGGGTAGAATGGAAAAAAAAAAAAAAGAAATAAAAAGAAATAAACCATCTTATGTACTGCTTAAGTGACAAGAGGGATAGCAGTGGAACAAAATTACTGTTCTAGAAAGGCAGGAAGCACATGGGAACCACAGCATGCGATGGCCAATCAAATGGAAAAGTGGGTGGGATCAGCAAAGTGACAAGAAAAATCTGAGACTCAGCTGGGAGCATCCATCAGTTACTAAGGCTGCTAAAGATGGATCAGGAGGATCGGGGCACACAGGAGACAGAGGGAAAACCACTTGTGAGTTTCCACACACAGTTCGTCTCTTCACCTGCCAGAACACTGGGGATCTGAGTGCGGGAGAGAAGGAAAAACAGATAAACACATTTGCTAAATACTGAGGAAATTACATATGGATTGAGATTTAAATGGTATTAAGAAATTACTGGCCAGAAAGCCGGCATGGGAGTGCACGCCTTTATCTTAGACTTGGGAGGCAGAGGCAGATGGATCGTTGTGAGTTCAAGCCAGCCTGGTCTACACACACAGTTTCCAGGACAGCTGGCTGGGGCTACAGGAGACCCGTCTCAAAAAAAAAAAAAAAAGAAATACTGGCTGGGGATGGAGGCTACCTTTTAACTCCCAGCAGAGGCAAGGCAGATCTCGGTGGAATTCAAAGGCCAGCCTGCCTCTATCATACCAAGCTCCAGGCACAGCTGGGAACTAAAGGGAACCCTGTGCTCAAAAAGACCCAAAAAAAGAAATACTAATGTATGTAATATTCAAAGAATTTGTACATGTTACACTTGAATAATATATTATAAAATAACAATGTGTATGTGACAGAATTTACCATGTTTTAGTGCATTCACTAAATATTTGATGTAAAAAAAAAAAGAAACAACAAGCATATTCTGCCAAAGGTACTCTGCCGTATACCAGTATGCTGAGAAATTACGACATGCCAGAGCTTGTCCTCATCAACCTAAACCTGCCCTAGGCAGGTGAGATATACAAGCAGCGTTGCAGACCTGGCCAATCAGAAGACGACAAGAAGAGGTCGGGAATGCGAACAGGTACATAACCCGCTAACCTGCCCCCAATAATGAGTCAGAGACAGCTCGCCGTCCTGTCTGCATTCACCTAATACCAGGGTCTCTGTGTTTTGACTCTGGTGCCTTCTCACCCCCATTTCCTCTCTGGTCTACCCAAAATTCCCCAGCAGGCCTGGGGATTGACTACACTACTCTAGGCAGGGAAAGAGTAAGTTTGAGGGCCCTGAGAACACCAGAACTGAATGCTGAGAACTTCACAGCACCTGACCAGCAAGAGGACTGACCAGCCTGGACATTGAGAGGTGGACAGCAGGGGAAATGACGGCGACTAGGATGAAGGGGAGCAGTGAAGAGACTGTTTTCTGAAGGCTGCGTTGGAGGCTGTGACAGAGCAGAAGCCCATGTGGAGCTGAAGGGGAGGCTTTCTGAATAACATGGCCATTTGCCATTAGCCTTGCCATGACCACATTTTTCACCAGCGTCCCTCCCTGGATTCAAGTATAAAGCAGGAGGAGGAAGTTGGCTGGAAACTAGTTCCCAGGCCTCGGGACCGGGAGGCAGAGAGTCAAGTGAAGTGCCAATGTGAAATCTCAGGGACACCCTTCTCAAGCGGGGAGAAGCTAAGGCCTCACAGCCTCCCCCATCCAGAGCAGAGACCTTATAGCTGCCCTCAGCTGCACTGTGGCAAGGCTTTTGCTTCCAAGTACAAGCTAATATAGGCACATGGCCACCTCCTGCTTTTGTCTGTCACCCTGATACCCTGTGTTCCAGGACTTTTAAAGTCCTGTATCTACCCAGCCAGTACCATTCTGAATCTACATATTCAAAGTTCTGGATAGCACAAGGCTTGTGAGAGCATGTATAAGACCTGCACAGGCTCAAGCCAGTTCACTGCCTCTAGCTTTAACTACTGGGTTTAGCTGGCTTGTAATATGGCGTAGCTATTGTCAGTCTTGATGTGCCCCACCACACAGGTAGAACAAAATAGTCTTGTTTTTTTCTTAACCAATTGATAGATTATTAGTTAAAATATAAAGACATTGTAGGGCTGGAGAGATAGCTAGCGGTTAAGAGCACTGACCGCTTTGCAGAGGACCTGCGGTTCGATCCCAGCACCCACCATGGCGGCTAAGAACCTTCTGTAAAACTCCAATTCCAGAGAAACTCCAGTTTCCAGGGAATCCGAGCCCTCTTCTGACCTCCGCAAGCATTGCACGTGGACATGGGTTCACAAACAAAAAAAAATCTAGTTCTTAGTTGAAAAAAACCGTCTTAACTTCTTAAAATTTGTAGGTAATCTTAATGTATTACATTATAATAATATATTTGAGATACTACTTCTCTCTACTTATATTTAAAAAATATACTTTGGAGACATACTTGTTAAATGATGACCATCATTACTACACTGGTAAACACATGAAAGAGTAAAGTCAATAATGCCAAAATTTTATCTTTTGGATACCTCAATTCCTCATGAAATGTGATTGCTTATTAACAAAAAATAATTTTTTTTTAATTACATTTTATTTATTTATGGTATGAAATTGTCGGTCTGCGTGTAGGTTTTTTGCACCCCTGTCGTGCAAATGCCTCGGAGGTCAGAGCGGGTGTCGGCTTCCCCTGGAACTGGAGTTTCCTGGAATTGGAGTTACGACGGTTTCTCAGCCGCCATGTGGGTTTGGAATCGGAACCTGGGTCCTCTGCAAGAGTGGTTCGGCGCTCTTAACCACTAGTCCATTTCTCCAGCCCAAAAAAATTTCATATGTGCCTGTTACCAATGTCTTTTTTTTTTAATATTTTTTTTTTATTAATTTTTAATTTATTTCTGTATGTCTATGAATGTACTTCTGCATGCAGGTTTGTGACCGGTTTTGCTACAGGGTCTCCCTGTAGCCCCAGCTCCTGGAACTCACTCTGTAGACCAGCTTGCCTAAACTCACAAAGATCGTCTGCCTCTGCCTTCATGAGTGCTAGGATTAAAGGCGTGTGCCACCATCCCTGGCTGAAGGTAAATATATATCTATATATATATGTATCTATATATAATAATATATATATATATATATATTAATTTTATTTATTTGTTTATTTCTTTTTATGTGTATAATATTACTGTCTGCATGCAGGTTTGTGTCGTGCAATGCCACGGAGGTCAGAAGAGGGCATTGGATTCCTCTGGAACTGGATCAAAGACGGTGCCCAGCCGCCATTGTGGGTGCTGGGGATCGAACCCGGGTCCTCTGCAAGAGCAGTCGGCACTCTTAACCACTAGGCCATCTCTCCAGCTCCTGAAGTAGATATTTTTAAATGACCACTTAAAACAAAAATGTTTACAGCTGTCCTTACATAGATTTGGCAAAGATGTGCACCTTGTCAAACCTGTTGGTTGGCTTTAAGAAGAAGGAATGATCACAAATGTCCTAAATGTTTATATTTTAAAGACATGACATACATGAATACACATAAAAGCAGAGGTAAGTGATCTTTCTTTATCCTTGGAATACAGAGTTTGGCATATTAAGAGAGCAAGTAATAGGAGCAGAATTGAGATGAGGATCCAGGAGATAACACCTTGACCAGACTGTGTAACTTGTTATATCTTGTCCTACAAAGAGTCTTTAAACACCTAAACTTAAGCTGGACATAGCTGGGCACGCCTTTAATCCCAACACTAATGAGGCAGAGACAGGCAGATCTCTGTGAGTTCAAGGCCAGCCTGGTCTACCTAGGAGTTCCCGCGACAGCTGGGTTTACAGGAGGACCCTGTCTCAAAAAAGACATCCCCCCCAAAAAACAAGCAAACAAAAAAAAAAAAAAAAAAAAAAAGATTGGCTGGAGAGATGGCCTAGTGGTTAGGAGCTGCCGACTGCTCTTGCAGAGGATCGGGTTGGTTCGCTTTCCCAGCACCCACCATGCGGCTTGAGAAAACCGTCGAAAACTCCAGTTCCGGGTGAATCCGGACACCCTCTCTGCCCTCCGCGGCATTGCACGGCACAGGTGCACAGACCTGCATGCAAACAGTACATTCCTACACATAGAGAAAACTAAATACATAAATAAATAAATTAAATTAAAATAATAAATAACATGTATACAAAATAGGTTTGAGATTAACAATATTTTTCTTAAAAAAAAATTTTTTTTTTAATGTGTAGATCTCACAGAGATCTACCTGCCTCTGCTAGGCTTAAAGAAGTGTACCACTTGGAACTGGAGAGATGGCTTACTGGTTAAGAGCGCCGACCGCTCTTGCAGAGGACCTGGATTCGATCCCCAGCACCCACGTGGTGGATGAAAACCGTCTTTAACTCCAGTTCCCAGGGGAATCCAACACCCTCTTCTGACCTCTGAGGCACTGCACGACACAGGTGCACAAACCTACATGCAGACAGTACATTCATACACATATGAAAAATAAATTTAAAAATGAAAAAACAAGATGTGTACCCCATACCTGACTAATGTCCCCAGCTATTTATTTTATTATTTCTCTATAATTTTACTTTATTTTTGTATGTGTATTGATGTACTATCTGCCCGTAAGGTCTGTGCATCTGTGTCGTGCAATGCGGAAGTCAGAAAAGGGTGGTCAGATACCCTGAATGGAGTGTTTAAAGATGGTTTTTAGCCACATGTGGGTGTTGGTAATCGAACCTGGATCCTCTGCAAGAGCAGTCGGTGCTATTAACCACTAGGTCATCTCCCAGCCCTGATTAACAATATTTTTCAAAAGACAAATGAGTATGAATAATTAAAACATGATGGAATAAATTGTTTTTATTCTTTATTTAGAACCCATTTGGAAGTAAATGCTAAAACTATGTACATAATGTTAGATTTTCTACTTTTTTTTTTTTTGGTCTTTTCGAGGGACAGGGTCTCCTGTAGCCTCCCAGCTGGGCCGGAACTCACTCTGTGACCAGGGTGGCCTTAACTCACAAAGATCCACCTGCCTCTGCCTCCAGAGTGCTAGGGATTAAAAAGGCGTACCACCACCGCCGCCCAGCAGATTTTCTAATCTTATTGAAATATATATCTTATGATTTTAATGAATGCCATTTTGTATAAACAATTAGCATTTAAAGGTTTTATGAAACATTTAGTAGACTCAAAGTTATTGTTTAGTCAGTTTTTACATGTTTAGAGTACTCAAGTTAAGACAGTATGTATTTATCAGTCCCTTTAATATATTAGCAAAATACATTTATAATCTTGCACATGTGCACTTTAACCTGACATAAAAAACAGAAAATAGGCCAGGTGTGGTGGTGCATGCCTTTAATCCTAGCACTTGGGAGGCATAGGCAGGCGGATCTCTGTGAGTTCAAGGCCAGCCTGGTCTACAGAGTGAGTTCCAGGACAGCCAGAGCTACAGGGAGACCCTGTCTCAAAAAGACCAAAAAAAAAAGAAATAGAAAATAAAAAATTTTGTGTACAAGAAAAATAATAAGGGGAAAAATGGAAGTGGCCATAGTTCAAAATTGTGTTGACACAAAAAATATATGTAAAGAAATACCATAGACACACATGACACAATTAGGTGAAATAGTAGGAGAAGACAGAAAGCGTATATGTCTAGGTCTTTAAGATACAAAAACAGAGCCAGGTGTGGTGGCACACTCCTTTAATCCTAGCACTGGGGAACCAGAAGCAGGTGGATTTCTGTGAGTTCAAGGCCAGCCTGTCTACAAGGTGAATTCCAAGACAGCTGGGGCTGCAGGGAGACCCTGTCTGAAAAAGACAAAAGAGAAAAGACAAAAAAAAAAAGATGTAAAAACAGGCTCAGTGGCCTAAAACAAAGGGTGAACTTTGCCCTGTAGACTTAAGGTAATAGCTCTTTTCTTTTTTAAGAATTAAATTACTGAAGGGTGTTAGAAATAAAATCTGAGATCCCAGAACCCTATCAATACCTCAGAAAGAACACAATGACAAAACAGATGGTATCTTTGCATAAGGGTGCATTGCAGGTCAGTCAGATCTAGTTTAGATCTGCTTAAAGGGAGAAAAGCTCTATTGCCTCAGACAGATTCAGAAAGACACCATAGCCTTCCTGAAACAAAAATCTTAACATGCTGTGGTGAGATTAAAAGATTAGCACTCCTGGTCATAAACCACTGTCGAAGTTTTACAGGTTTCCAAAGAGAAGACTGATATTTAATGTTTCTTACAGGGGGAGATAATGGGTATGAAAGCAGCAGAGTTCCCCTTGTCTAAGCTATTAGCATAACAGGAATCAGAAGAGACAAGATGGACAGAAAAGGAAACATTAAGACTTCAGGGTGCAAATAAAGTTGAAAAGCAGTCACTGTTAGATTCATATCGAGGGGATATGAATGTAAAATGGCCGTCAACTTGGACCTGGAAACCCTAGGGGAATTCTGAGTGGATCTCTAATCAGAGAAAATAGAAGCAAAGGAAACCACAGTGGTTAGTGTAAGGTCCTAAACCCACCTAAGTCAGGGGTTTTCCAGGAAGCCAATAGAGGTAGAGGTTCCTAGAAGGTTGCTGCAATCAGATTCCTGATACTGGCAACCTTCCTCCTTTTATCTTGAGATGCTTCTACTGATACCAGCACTGATCCACCTACGCCCTAATCCCTCATCTCCTTGCCCCCACCCCCTGGTAAACTCACTTCCTTGTGTGTCTGGATAAAACTGCCATTCTGGGGACATTCTAAAGCTGGTCATTCTAATCCCAACATAGGCAGGCCAGCTGCCATGCCTGAAATAAACCTGACTTCATTTTCATCAGAGTCTTGACATTTTTCTCCTCTCTGCCCTGAGTCTCCCCTCAAAATTAAACAAATACTTAGCTTGCAGGATAAATCATATAGGTACAGATGGGAAACTCACCAACGATGCAGCAAGATGGATCTCACCAGGAGTGCCCGGAGACTTGAGGACTGACTGAGACACAGCTGCCATGAGCTCATCACTAGGAGCCTTAGGGGGTTCCCAAGATTTCCACTCCTCCACTCAAGCCCAACAGGATGCCTGGCTTCAACTGCTGAAGGGAATCAAAGAACAGATAAGTATACAGGAGGCAGAAAAGCACACCGGACGGTTGCTGAAAGACCTCGAAGCTTAGGAGCAGAAAAAGCTCTCAGACAGGAAATAGAAATAGGAAAGGTAAGCCGGGCATGGTGGGGCACGACTTTAATCCTAGCACTTGGGAGGCAGAGGCAGGCGGATCTTTGTGAGTTCAAGGCCAGCCTGGTCTACAGAGTGAGTTCCAGGACAGCTGGGGCTACTGGGAGACCCTGTCTCAAAAAGACAAAACAAAACAAAGGCAAAAGTGTCAGTTCCATTACTTGAAGCAAACAAAAAAAAAAAAAAGGGAAAGGTAAACAGGAAACTTCCCCTCTGCCCCCGGCAGTTACCCTGGATACAAAGTCTTTGTTTCAGAAGCTGCCATATTCCTGTAACTTAACTTTTGTGACCCATAAGGCAGTTGTCATCAACTACTTAACTACCATTTATGTGTTATTTGCTGTTCGCTCACATTTTCTCTCTCTCTCTAAGTCGCTCACATTTTCTCTCCCCTCTCCCTCTCCCTCTCCCTCTCCTCCCTCTCCCTCTCCCCCTCCCTCTCCTTCTCCCTCTCCCTCTCCCTCTCCCTCTCCCTCTCCCTCCGTGTGTGTGTATGAAATGTTAGGTCTGGGTGCCCCCAAGGGGCACGCAGATGCCCACTTCCTCCAGAGGCTGTCAATCTTCTGATGGCTTCCTGTGTACCTGAGGCCCTGCCCCATGGCTATAAGTGGGTGGGCCCCAGGCGCCATCTTGCCCCTGCCATGCTGCTCTGGTTCCACCGTGTGTCTGCAGGAGGCCAGCTCTGGCAGCCCACATGGAAGTAAATCACATTCCTGGAGTGACTTAAGCCTCATGTGCCTTTTTATCTGGGGGCTGGGGGTGCATGGCCTTTTTATAACCTAACATGAAATACTGTTTTTGGTTTTTTTCTTGTTTTGCTTTGTCTTTTTTGGAGTCAGGGTCTCCCTGTAGCCCCAGCTGTCCTGGAACTCACTATGTAGACCAGGCAGGCCTTGAACTCACAGAGATCCACCTGCCTCTGCTTCCCAAGAGTTAGGTTATGGCGGGCTCCCTACGAAATAAAAGACCATGAGGTTTAGACTCTCCGGAACAAAACTTTAACTCAGGGTAGCCGGGGCTAGGCTCAGGGGAAAGACAGAGCCAACACAGAAAGGCATCTGGCCTGGGAATTTAAGGGAGAAGGTGGGAATGCGATTCAGTGAGAGTGGGGTGGGTAGTGCACTTTGCCGAAGTGGCTGGCCTTCGAAAGGGTGGAAGATTCCTGAGTATGTGGTGATGGCTGGCTTGGTAGAGCAGGTTTCTGGGGCCACCCAGTCTTAGGTGTCTCTGCATTTCAATGGGCTTCTGGAACTCACACTCTGACACCAAGTGCTAGAATTAAAGGCATGTGGCACCACGCCCTGCTTAAGAATTTATTTTAGGGGCTGGAGAAATGGCTCAGTGGTTAAGAGCACCGACTGCTCTTGCAGAAGACCTGGGTTCGATTCCCAGCACCCACATGGTGGCTAAGAACTGTCTTTGACTCCAGTTCCAGCAGAATCTGACGCCCTCTTCAGACCTCCACGGCATTGCACAAAGGTGCACCAACCTACATGCAGACAGTACATTCGTACACTTGATGCTTTGGAACCCCATTTAAATTTACCGTGTTCTTGTTTCTCCTGGTTCCCTGCCTAGAACATGTGCCTAGCTATTCTTGCCTTCACTTCTCCTGTAAAGAGGGACCAGTTATAAGGGAACAAGATAGACTCCATTTTTCTCTTTTGTGGAAATACACCATCTGAGAAACAGTCCCCCATACTCAGATTCCAGGAGAAACCACAGAATATCTCAATAGCTAACAGGGAAGGACCAAAGATTATTTGTTGAAAATAACTAACAGGGAAAGACTGAAGTTAAACATGTTTGCTCTTCCACCAGGCTGTACTCAGAGTAAAATCTCCCCCACATGGCGCCACCAAAGCTGCCAGGGGGCCCCAACCTATCAGTCTAAAAATCATGCTTCCTCAGTCCCTATGAATCAATAACAAAATGCCAAAACTGGACCCCCCCACCCCCCACTTCAGGACCGCTTCTCCCAGCCTGCTGTCGGAGGGTGGCAGTCCAAGCTCAGCTTGAATTAAACTCTTTGCATTTACAATGGAGCCTGTCCTGGTGGTCTTTTGGGAGTCCCAGTGATCTGGGCATAACACTCCTTCATAGGCACCAGTTGAGGACTGTTTTCTCTATAGCTATACTTTTAGGGGTCTGTTAGATAGACCCACTGAGTGGAGGTGCCCCAAATTGCCACACTCTACCCCCTTTTCAGCATGGAACAAGTCAGAGTGGTCAGCGACCCGATTCCCTCTTGGCAACTGGGTTTACCTCTTCAGAGGGTGATGTGACGAGAACAGGAGCTGGAACTAACAGTTTACGGTTGAGACCCCCAATGAGCCAGTTTCTTTCTCAGCTGCAGAGGTGGAGATTTCTTGGAGATCTGCTACTAAGTTTATTCCTGTCAGAAACTAGAAAAGCAAGAGCCATCAGAAAGGGAGTAGTCTGTGGTGTTTTAGGCAAGTCAATCCAGCAGTTAGAAAAATGTAAAGCTGCTGTCAGTCCTGCATAAGGAAATGCCAGAGAGCTGGTTTGGGAAAACGAAAGTCAGAAGAAAAGGGGTCTTTCTGGAAGACTACCTAAAAAACCTGGGGACCCTGGCTGGCCACACCTAACAAGACCCATCTTATTTGGGGAGTATAGTAGAAATAGTGAAATAGACCTAATTACTAAAACATCTAGCTATGTTTAAATTCATGAATGAGAGAATCAACTCGGTAAAGTTTAAGGAGCCAGTGTGATCAATTACAACCGACATCCTTTGAAAAGTACTCAAAAATTTGAGTAGTCCCAAACAGGAGTGGGAAATGAAGAAAGCCAGATAAACTCCATTTTGTTCAGAAATCATTCTGTGTCCGACCTTGCCATAGACCTCTGCTGTGCTGAGATTGAAGGCGTGCTGGGATTAAAGGTGTGGGCCACCACATCCACCTGGTTTGGGGAACTCTTAAGATGCAGAATTCAGGAATGCAACAGAGCCTGTCCTGGAGTCTTTTGGTCTTTTTGAGATAGGATCTCCCTTTAGCCCCAGCTGTCCTGGGAACTCACTTTGAAGACCAGGCTTGCTTTGAACCCACAGAGATCCCCCTGCTTCTGCCTCCCTAGTGCTTGGATTAAAGGGGTGCACCACCATACTGGGTGAGAAAGTGGGTTTTAACTCTTTGACCAAGATATACAAGAACTAGAAGTAAAGTTTCTCTGTGAGCTTGGTCTGAATCCTGATCAGCTTGTTTCCTATCTTCAGTATCTAACAGGATCCCTCCCTTCTTTCTGAAAAGCTGTGAATCAGGGTATAGGGAACCAGGAAAGAAAGGAGACTGGTCTTGAGAAAAACAAAAATTTGGTTAAGTTGGGCCAACTGTGCAGGCTTAAACACCCAAAAGGAAAGTGTAACCAAAGATTAAAGTGATCAGATATTTTAAAGCCTAAGAAATTGTGCTTCCCAGACATTAGGCTTGAAAGTTCATATGAGATATATTGTTTACAATATTTTCACTAAGATTTTCTCCATGATAAAATACTTCTTACATATAAAACTTCAGATCTTGGCCGAGTTCAACACTGCAGTGCCACCTGCAGCCAAGCAGGACAAGTCCACTGTGGTTATTAAAATTAAATGATGGCTAAATTTCTTCTGTCTAGAAGCCATTTAAGAACGAACTGATGCCAGGCGTGGTGGCGCACGCCTTTAAATCCTAGCACTCAGGAGGCGGAGGCAGGTGGATCTTTGTGAGTTTAAACCCAGCCAGGTCTACAGAGTGAGTTCCAGGCCAGCTGGGGCTACAGGGAGACCCTGTCTCGAAAAGACCAAAAAAAAAAAAAAA
>VZQC01012951.1:3380803-3402770 GCA_009823505.1 Rhizomys pruinosus
AAAAAAAAAAAAAAAAAAAAAAAAAAAAAAAAAAAAAAAAAAAAAAAAAAAAAAAAAAAAACACACACACACACAAAAACATAAAAAATGTAATCTATAATCCTAAGATTCTTTTTTTTGTTGTTTTTGTTTGTTTGTTTTAATCCTAAGATTCTTATAGAAGTCTTTGGAAACTGAAAAATCTGAGGGCTGTGTGGCAGCTTGACAGCCTCCTTTGCATAGCCCTAACTCAGGAGAGAATAAACTTAGACCTTAAGTTCTGGACAACAAAGCCACCTCACACCTAATGAAACCTGAGCTTGTTTGGCTAGGTCAGGCAGACAGTCCCTTGTCCCAAGCGAGGCCAAGAGGTGGTAGGACCCCAAACCACCAAAACTCCGGGGATGATACATGGCCCTAAGCACAGTCCCACCAACCACCTAGTAACTATCGCACCCCTAAAATCGGATTCTCTCAATCCCTCACCAGGGTGGAGACTTCAGCCTGAGGGATCTCCATTACCAACACTGGGATTTCAACCACCACCGAACCTGTCCCCACACATTAAGAACTCTGGCACAGAAGAGCAGAACCCCCGCACCCACGTACCTTCCAGCTGCATAGCTGAGGTTCACCTTATTCCATCCTCTAAAATAAGATGCCCAGGAGACAGGGCCACATCTACGCCAGCATAGCTCCTCGGCGCCCACATTCCCACCCCAGCCCCAAGGTGCCCAGCTTGTCCCTGGACCAGCCCTGCAGGACCTTTGTCTCCCTGCAGGACAGGGCCCCCGGCAGCGGACTCACCAACACCACCAAAGAGTGGAAGCTCCCGCCACAAGCTAGGGATCGACCCCAGCAGGCTATGGGACTACACTACCCAGAGGCCTCTAGGTGGGGACCACGCCTCCCAGCGTGCCACAGCCACCAGTAGAAGGCTGACTGCCTCAAGTCTCAGTGTCCTCTAACTGACTGTTTTCAGCGCAGCCTGCTTTGTTCATCTGGCGACTCGGCACGTTTGCATTTGAACTGACTCTTCTTGTTAAAACCATGTTGATAAAGATAGTAAACATCCCGCTGCCGCTGGCCGTTGGCTTCTCTGCCTAAGGGACTACACTTCCTAGTGACCTGCAGCTGACTTCCGCATCCGGTCTCACTGAATTTAGTAAAGTTGTTGAGGACCAACTCTTTCAACCCAGGAATCTCAGCCTGGGAGACAGAGGTGAAGTGCTGACATGAATTCATTCAAACAGACCACTCAGCTATGGGTTTGGCTGTTGTTGTTGTTGTTATATGTATTTAAGCATAGGATTTAAGTTTGAAAGAAACAAAGAAACTCAATTGTTTTTGTTTTTAATTAATTTATTTTTATGTGTATGAGTGTACTGTCTGCATGCAGGTCGGTGCACCCGTGTCGTGGAGGTCAGAAGAGGGTGTCAGATTCCCCTGGAACTGGAGTTCTCCTGGAATTGGAGTTACAGACGGTTCTCAGCTGCCCTGTATGTGCTGGGGATCGAACCCAGGTTCTCTGCAAGAGCAGTCGGTGCTCTTAACCGCTAGGCTATCTCTCCAGCCCAACAATACAGAAGTATTTAACACAATCAACATTACTGAACACAAGCCTTCCACATGCTCTAAATTCATTGAATGCAGATCTGTTTAACGATCTAGGCTCATAGTGACAGGGGCTTGAGAAGGTTGATCATGTCACATCCATAATCTGGAACAGCAAGCAATGAATGAATGTTAGCTTATGCTCACTTTCTCCAGTCTTACAGGGTCTAGCATCCCATGCCTAGGGACTGCTGACACCCACTACATAAACTAGGTGTTCTGGCTGCACCTGTAACACCAGTATTCTCTGGAGGATCAGAAGTTGAAGGTCACTGTGCTGGATAGCTTTAGTGTCAACTTGACACACCTGGGTTGAGGGAGCCTCAGTTGGGGAATTGGCTCCGTTGGATTGGCCTGTGGCCACGTCTGTGGAGTATTGTCTTGATTGTTGAGCAATGTGGGAGGGCCCAGCCCACTATGGGTGGTGCCACCCTGGGCAGGTTGTTGTGTACTGTATAAGAAGTCAGGCTGGACATGAGCCAGGGGAGCAAGCCAGTGAGCAGCATTCCTCCATGGCCTGTGCTTCAGCTCCTGCCTCCAGGTTCCTGCCCTGAGTTCCTGCCTTGGGCTCCCTGAGTGATGAACTGTGACCCATGAGATGTAAGCTGAATCAACCCTTTCCTCCCTAAGTTGGTGTTGGTCAGAGTGTTTTGTCACAGCAGTGGAAGACAAACTACAACAGTCACCCTTGACTACAGAGAATCTGAAGCCAGCCTGGAATACAAGGAGATGCTGGCTCAAACCAAAGCAAACCAACCCAAACCAACCAAAACAAAACAAAACAAACCAGTATTTGTATTTTGCTAGGGGAAAGTTAGTTGAGCACTATTATAAACAGGTTTCTACTGCAGTCTCATTCTCTTTTCTGATTCTAAAATAGGGAATGAGATTTTATTTTGTCTGCAAAAAATTCTGTCCTTTCACAAATTTGGCCTCTTTATCCCTGACACTAACCATATTTGGTTCATAGGGAAATAGTTGTTTTCTTGGATTAAAAAAATTCAAAATCATACTGTATTGCTGATTTCTTCTGCAATGCCCCTGTCTATTTGCTTCCCCAGCCTGGAATCAGATGTAACACAAAATAATAGTACAAGTGAAACACCAGCTGAGACAGCAAATCTGGCCTAAAATTAGAACCAATGAGGTTAAGGCTGTAAAGTCAAAAGGGGGAAAAAGAAAAAATAGATAAAGCAATGGTAAGTCATTTTAAATGCTTCAAACTTCCAATAAAGCCTTTCATAGAATATGACTATTGATGTGGGAATCATGTATGAAGTCAGATTGAAGAGAATGGTGCAGGACTTGGGTCTTTTCCCAGCACCCCATGTGTTGTTAAGAACCTTCAGTAACTCCAGTTCCAGATCTGGCCTCCATATGCATTCCATGATATGAACAAACTTACATACATGTAGGGAAAACACTCATATGCATGAAATTAAAAAAAGATTTCTTTTTGGCCTTTTGAGACAGGTCTTTCTATAGTCCTTGCTGAACTGGGACTCGGTATGTTGACCTGGCTGGCTTTGAACTCACAGAGATCCAGCTGCCTTGGTCTCCAGAGTGTGGGATTAAAGGTGTGTACCACCATGACTGCCTTTAAAGATAAATTTAAGAAAGGGTGGCACGGGGCTGGAGAGATAGCCTAGCAGTTAGGAGCTCAGACTGCTCTTGCAGAGGACCTAGGTTTGATCCCCAGCACCTACATGGTGGCTGAGAACTGTCTTTAACTCCAGTTTCAAGGGAATCCGACACCCTCTTCTGACCTCTGTGGCATTGCACGACATGGGTGCACAAACCTACATGCAGACAATACATTCATACACATATAAAAAATAAAATAAATTAAATTAAAAAAAAGAAAGGGTAGCACATGCTTTAGTCCCAGCACTGAGGAGGTAGAGGCAGGGTAGGTGGACCTCTGTGAGTTCAAGGCCAGCCTGGTCTGCATAGCAAGTTAAAGGCCAGCTATGGCTACAGAGAAACCCTAAATCAAAAAAGTTAAAAAAAAGTTTTCTAAAACAAAGCAACACAAAACAAAATAATAACCTAAATGAAATTTAAGCTTTTTCATTGATTCTCTTTGAATTCTATACAGGATTTTTTTTTTCCTTACCATATTCAGACTCCCTCTCTCACTTCCTGTTAGGTCTATCTGCCCTTCATGTCCTCTATTGTTTATTTAAAACCTATCAAGTTTAAAAAGAAAAAACACAAACCTATCAAGTTTAAAGCCAGGCATGGTGGTACATGCCTTTAATCCTACCACTCAGGAGGCAGAGGCAGGCAGGTCTCTGTGAGTTGAAGGCCAGCCTGGTCTACAGAGTAAGTTCCAGGCCACTGGGGCTATAAGGAGACCCTGTCTCAAAAAACAAACAAACAAAAAACCAAACAAACCCAAAATCAAACAACAACAACAACAACAACAAAAAAAAAAAACCAACCTATCAAGTCTAATTGTATACCTCAAAGGCTCTTGGGTTTGGGTTCATCCCCTGGGGTGTGGAGAGCCCATCCAGTGTCACACCCTTAAGAACACTGACTCCATCTCCCAGCAGCTATCAGTTGACAGTAGTTCTCAGCTACTGCTGTGGCTTCTTGCCAGCCTCCTCCCTCCATATGGAGACTTGACTGGCTTCAGCTTGTGCAGGTCTTGTGCATGCTGTCACAAGCCCTGTGCTACCTAGGATTTGAATGTATAGGTTCACAAATGGTGCTGGCTGGGTAGATACAGGAGATTCAAGATCCTGGAACACAGGGAATCAGGATGACAGCCAAAAGCAGGATCTAGATCTTACTGCCCCACCTGGGACAGCCTCTCCCTGCTCCTCACCCAGAGCTCAAGGTTGGTAGGGAGTTAAGCAGGGTTGTGCTGTGTTACAGGGACACATGGCATTCAGGGATGTGGCTGTGGATTTCTTCAGGAGGAATGGAGACTGCTGAGCCCTGCTCAGAAGACCCCGTACAGAGAGGTGATGCTGGAGAACTACAGTAACCTGGTCTTTCTGGATAAGTGGTGCAGCTTTCAGGACTCAACTTCCCCTCCCCAACTGGGAATTTTAGATGTGCTTCCAGTAGGCTTGTTACTTTCTGGCTTAGCCTTTTGATTGGGTCAAGGGCGAAGACATGTTTTCTGGTTCCCTAGGGAAGGTCTGCTCTTTGACATTGAACCCCCCCACCCTGTGTGTGTTTCTCTACTTCTCTATGCTTTTTTTTCCCCCAAGCTGAGCCTTTCTTCCTAAGTCACCTTTTTAAAAAATGAGACCACAGCCCAGGTATGGTGGTGCAAGCCTTTAATTCCAGCACTCGGGAGGCAGAGCCAGGTGCATGTCTCTGAGTTCAGGGACAGCCTGGTCCAAACAGTGAGTTCCAGGTCAGCGGGGGCTACAAGGAGACTCTGTCTCAAAAAGAAAAAAAAAATTAGACCACTTGTGTTGGACTTTCCATCATTGTAACAGACACACAAGAAAGCAACTTACAAGCTGAAGACATGGCTCAATAGTTACAATTACTGGATGCTCTTGCAGAGGACAGGGGTTTGGTTACCAGCATATACACCGGGGAACTACTGTCTGTAATTCCAGTTCCCTGGAGACCCAATCACCCTCTTCTGACTTCTGCAGGCATTGCACAACATAGGTTAACTTATGCACATGCAGGCAATACACTCACACATGAAATAAAAACAATACCTGAAAGACAAATGGAAGAATTGCTTCTTCTGCCTCAAATTTCTGGTCCACCATGGTAGGAGGGGTGGTAGAGTACTGCAGAGCTCTTCCTGAGAACCACAATGCAGAGACTGAGGGTGGGCAAGCCATTGTGCACTGGCTGTCCCTTCCTCTTTTCTTTCTTTTCCTTCCTTCCTTTCTTTCTCTTTCTCTTTCTTTCTTTCTTTCTCTCTCTCTCTCTCTCTCTCTCTTTCTTTTCTTTTCTTTTCTTCTTTTTTTGAGACAGGATCACCCTGTAGCCCCAGCAGACCTGGAACTTGCTGTATAGACCAGGCTCCCTTTGAACTCACAAGAGATCTGCCTGCCTCTGGCTCCCTAATGGTGGGAATTAAAAGTATGTGCCACTATGCCTAGCTTCTCCTCTTTCCTCCTATTGGATGGTGTGATCCTCTTCAAGGCAGCTGTGTCTGTGAATCCTCTCTGGAAACTCCCTCTGACCCACTCAGAGGTGTGCTACACTGATCTACTAGGTGCTTCTCCACACGCTGAAGTTCACCATTAAGACAGCTGTAATGGGAGGGATCCGTCAACCATTATTGATCACTGTGCTCCTTTCTGAAATCCTTCCCCACTGTTCTCCAGTAACTTCGTTCCACCCTTTGAAGTTCCTCCCTCAGTCTTTGCTTTTCAGTCGGAGCTCCCCTGACAGCATAACTTACAGCATCCTGTTTTCTTTTCTGGTGAGCAGGAATTCCATTTTCCAAACCAAAACTCATCACGCAGTTAGAGCAAGGGAGAGAGACATGGAGAGAGGAAAGAAAGCATCCCCAGGCTGTCTGTGCAGGTGAGTGGGAAAGTTCTGGGCAATGGGACCCAGGGCTGTCAGCAGCGCAGGGGCTGAGAGAGGAGATGGTGACTAGGAGCTGCAGGGCAGCTCTCCCTTGACCCGTCCCCCCTTCCAGGCTTCCGGTTCCTGTAGGTGCTTTCCTGCTGTCTCTGTCTCCTCCTCCTTGAGGCCTTGGTTTCTTTCTCTTGTGCAGTTTTTAGACAAGACGAGCAAGAAGATGGCAAAAACTGAGTGAGCTGAGAAAGCAAGGAAAGGCCAGTGAGAGGCAGCAAAGCTAGAATGCCAGTTGGGAGGACTGGGGTTTAACTCTGCAGGGCAGGCACTTAGCATGAACAGTGTCTGACTTCAGTGTCACTGCGTCAGAAAGAGAAAGAGAAAAAAGCAAAAGACAGTTGAGAAATTGAAATGGAATTATGAAGAAATGGAGCTAAGAAGTGACTGTACATTTTTTAAACATTTTAAAAAATTTTTATTTATTCTCGTATGTGTATGAATGTTCTGTCTGTGTGGAGGTATGTGCACCTGTGTCGTGCAATGACTAGGAGGTCAGAAGAGGGCGTCAGATTCCCCTGGAACTGGAGTTAAAGACGGTTCTCAGCCACCATGTGGATGCTGGGGATTGAGCCTGGGTCCTCTGCAAGAGCAGTCAGCGCTCTTAACCACTAGGCCATCTCTCCAGCCCCTGACTGTACATTTTTGAATGGTTATTTAATTATCTTTTAGTGCCTAAAGCCTAAACTGTTTCTTTAGTGAAAAGTTGAGGTCATAATGAATATATGCATTTATCCAAATTCATTCAAACTCTATAGGTTCCATCTAAGAATTTTCCTATATTGAAAGTACATTTCATTAAAAAGTATTTTTAAAAAAGGGAAAAATCTTTGGCCAGCACGTCCTCTAAAGACCTATTATATGGACGCTTAACTGTTTTACATTCTGCTTAACCTGGGTACCACCTGCTGTAAACCTTAAGAGTGGTGGAAGGACACAGGACTCTAGAGTGGCTAATTTTATTTTTGCAGCACTGTGCAGGGCACTATCTGCTGTTTTGTCACCATGGCTCTGAGAAGGCACCTGTCCTTTGCACCATTCTCAACCTGAATAGGATTCACACAGGCTACAGTCTCCCTCGCATTTTTGGCAGCAGCATCTGGACTCTCGTGTGACTCCTTAAGGACATTATTCTTTCACATGTTTTCATCTCCACATTCTCACTTTTTCTTCTGGGACTAGAAGTACATGTGTGTTCATTCCTTCTGTGTTATCCCATGGAATTTTAAACCAGTCCATGTTTCTTCACTTTTATTGAATTTGCTCTTTGACAACTTCCTACTTGTATAAAATGCATTCTGCTCACTGTACCTCCTCCCCCCTCAAATATCTCTAATCTCGCTCCACATCTTTTCTCTCTGCTTTTGGATTGGATGTTTCTGTTGATCATTCTTTGTGTTTACTGTCTTCTCCAATGTACCATTACGCATTTCATGGACAATTTTTTATTTAATATATATTCAGTAATATAATTTCCATTTAGTTTCCCAATGATTAAGGGACCAGAGGACCAAGGTTCCCGGCCTAGCACCCCCATGGAAGATAAGAAACTGCAACTCTAGTTCCTGAGTATCTGACACCCTCTTCTGCCTTACAGAGGCATTGCAGGCACATTGTAAATATATGTAAATGGAGGTAAAACACTAATACCAACAAAATTTTTTTTGTAATTTTTTATTTATTTATTTATTTTGTATGTGTATGAATGTACTGTCTGCATGCAGGTTTGTGCACCCGTGTCGTGCATTGCTGCGGAGGTCAGAAGAGGGTGTCAGATTCCCCTGGAACTGGAGTTCTCCTGGAATTGGAGTTACAGACGGTTCTCGGCCGCCATGTGGGTACTGGGGATCGAACCCGGGTCCTCTGCAAGAGCAGTAGGTGCTCTTAACCGCTAGGCTATCTTTCCAGCCCCCAACAAAATTTTTAAAGAAAAATTTCACCAAGACAGACATCCAGGAATGAAGACTGGTCCAACATTTGAACATATAATACTATAACACACCACATTAGCACATTTTAGCAGGAACTATGTTTCAATAAAACAATATCCACTCATCACTTAAAATCAAAACCCCTCAAAAATACAGAACTTGGGGCTGGAGAGATGGCTCATCATTTAAGAGCACTGGCTGCTCTTGCAGGGGACCTGGGTTCAGTTCCTAGCAGCAACATGGTGACTATCAACCTTCTGCAACTTCGGTTCCAGGGGCTCTGACATGGAGTTCTTGTCTCCACAGGTGCTGCACAACATGGGTGCACTTACATACATGTAGGGAAAACATTCATATACATATGAATTAAGCACTTAAAAGAATTTTTAAGGAATAAAGGATGGGTGGGTTTTTACAGCTTTTTAAATATTTATTTATTTATTTAATGTGTATGAGTGTACTGTCTGCATGTAGGTTGGTGCACCCGTGTCATGCAATGCTTCAGAGGTCAGAAGAGGGCATCGGTTTCCCCTGGAACTGGAGTAAAAGATGGTTCTTAGCCACCATGTGGGTGCTGGGAATTGAACCCGGGTCCTCTACAAGAGTAATCAGAGCTCTCAACCGCTGAACCATCGCTCCAGCCCCTTTTACACCTTTTAATACTAAACTAACGTCAACATAGAAGTTACATAAAACCAACACCTTAGAGGAAATACTTTGAGATTATGCAAACAATCTGTGTCTCCTCCAATTGTGACTCACTGGTTTTAGCATACATCTGTGGAAATATCTACCACAGCTTTCATTGATGTATTTGTCAAATGACAATATGCTGTTTCCCTTTTCTTTCCTAAAATCACTCCTTAGATCTGCAAGCAATAGCTGTCCCATCTCCCTGTCTATTCAGGGGTTTATTCATGTCCAGATGTGTTCTTATCTCTGGGGTTATGATATAATATTCCCAATGTTTACATTATTCCAGCTTTAAACATTGGCTTAACTAACAAATGTGATGCAGGTTAACAATGTATCACAGCTCAAGGCTTAAGGAGACTAGACAGCTGTCACTCTTGGGAACCCTAAGATACTATGAATGAATTTCAACTGCTCTGAGAGAGAAAACACACAGAGAAGCAGGGAACCAGACAGCACGTGGAGAGGTGAGACCCAGGGTCCTTGCTGACCTGTCTTCCTGCCAAGCCACTGAAGCACCAAAGGTGTTGAAGTTATCATCCTATATGATTGAACTCGATGACTATGGTCTGACTGAAGAAATGAATGGATAGACCATAGCGTAACAGGAACAAGCACAGGAGAAGAAAAGTAGCAACCAAAGTGAAGGGGTGGAAATATAATTCCGTGATCACAGAGACCTTTGGGAGGACATTGAGAGCAGTTCTGAAGGTGGGAAGAAGTCAATGTGTCATCAGACAGGAATAGCTGGGGCCAACCTCCTGGTCTAAGGGTCAGTCAAGCTGGCGAGATAGAAGGTTAGGCAGTTTACCGTGGATGACATTGTGTGTTTGAGATGGGGTGGTGGGGATGAAATCCAAGAGTAAATATGGGGTAGGGTACTGGCTTTCACTTTGATTAGGATCAGAAGGCACTGGAGAGGATTTGCATAAATACACAACATGATTTGATTTATCCTTGAAATGAATATAAGTTGAGGCAAGCTAAGAGATTAAGGGAAGGAAGAAGCGTAGAGAAGACCAAGGACACTGAGCACGCAGGGAAGATGGTGACCCAGATCCAGGTGCAAGAAGCAGACTATTCAGACTTCAGATTTGGTCACTACAGACAGCATGTAAAAACCAGAAAGGAATCAAGGTTTGGGGCCTGAGCAATGTAGAGGAGTGAGGAGGTCTCTGCTCCCTATGAGAGAATTACTGCACCCCCCTGAGGTGGGGCTTACTTTGAGAACATCAAGGTTAATCAGAGCCTTGACAGGAGAAATTTTGGTGCATAGAAATGGAAAAACTAAGCTTACTGTTGTGTTTAAGTAACAGGTGAAAGACAGAAATGGAAACAAACATGATGACTATTCTAGGAGTGAAGCCACACAGCATGCCAGAGCCAACCAAAGGGAAATCGAGGTGAGGAAAAGTCAGAGACTCAGCTGTCATCATCCAGTAAAAGTGATACGTGTATATTAGTCAGGGTTCTCTAAGGAATCAGAATCAGTAGAAAGAATATATATATATATATGCATATATAAATAAGTATACATATATATGTATGTATTTATTAGATTAGCTCATGGGATAGAGTCCAAATAACCCAACACTGTACTGGAGAGGCTGAGAGTCCATTTCAGTCCAAAGACTGGATGCCTGAGTAGTCCTCACCAGGCACTGAGAGCTGATGGATTCTGGGAGATCTGATAGTCTTCAGTCTACACTGGGATCCGATGAGTTGATCATAGCAGCCAGACCAACTAACCAGCGAGAGAGAAGACAAGCAGCACAGAAAGGGGTGAGCTCCCTTCTGCCATGGTTTTGTATCAGCTGCCGTCAGAAGGTTAGGTCCACAAGGAGGGCGGGACTTCCGGCTGTAGTGGTCTAATCTGAAGATCTCTTTCTTATTTTAGTTAATCCCAGATCCAGTCAAGGTGACACTCAAGAATTGCTTGGTCAGAGCTGAATGAGCAAACTGTGGGAAGGGAGTGTCAGGGACAATGTTTTGGTGAGAGGGGCCCAAGATGGCAGGAAAAGGGACCAAAGTCTGAGGAAAACAATGAAGGTGGTGGAGAGGATTCAGAAAAGGTAACGGTATGGACGACGTCTGAAGGCTGAGGGAAAAGCAGGAGGGGAGAAGACACAGGAAGAGGAGACACAGAAGAGAAGACACAGGAAGAGGAGACACAGGAAGAGGAGGCACAGGAAGAGGAGACACAGGAAGAGGAGACACAGGAAGAGGAGGCACAGGAAGAGGAGGCACAGGAAGAGGAGGCACAGGAAGAGGAGGCACAGGAAGAGGAGAGCTGCAGATAAACTGCACCAGGGCCTCGTTTTCTGAACCTCTCCTTGTACCTGCAATCTCTGAAGATATTTCCTAGACACATTCCCCCCATGCACAGGACCAGACTTTTCAATAAATACATGACTGACACAGACTAAGGTCTTTTGAGCAATGAATTCCTGTGCAACAGTGGACTTAAGAGTTCACGATTATCTGAGTCATTCTTCCAGTCCTGTCAAGGAATAAGGCACACAGCTTAGGTTCCAGATTGGTGAAGAAGCAAAGTTTACTTGAGCCACAAAACATGGAGACTGACTGGAAAGGAAGCAAACTAGGTTAATGTCCATTGACCACTTATGGGATGTATCTTCCTACTTCATGGAGGTGTAAGAATTCTGAATGAGTCCTTTCATTGATCTTCAACTTCAAAGAGATGATAAGGGATCAGAAGAATGCCCCAAGCAGACCTCAGAGGCAGGCTGGAGGGGCAGTTTGTGGTGGACACACTCCATCTTCCTGTGTCCACTAAGGGGAGACTTCTCCTGAAGTCTTGCCCACAGGCCTGGCACACATAAGGCTACTTCCCTTTTGTGTCATCTGATGTAAGATGAGGTGTGATTTGTGGACAAAGCCTTAGCTGTTTCCCTGAACACACATGCTTCTCTTCAGAGTGGATCTGCTTGTGTGTGATTAAGGCTGATACTGTTAAAGCCTCGTCCACACTGGCTACATGTGTACACCTTCTCACATGAGTGATTCCACTTCTGCCTGATGAGCCTGTCCTGATGGTTCAAACCTCCCCCAATATGGGCACATGTATGGCTTTTCCCCTGAGTGTGTCCTCGGGTGTCTCATGATGATGGGAATTGAACCTATGTATTCTACAAGAGCACCCAGTGATCTTAAGAGCTGAGCCATCTCCACATTCACAAAGTTGTTTTCTGAAGTATCTGTGGTGGTTCGAATGACAATCTCCCCCATAGGCTCCAAATATTTGGATATTTTGTTCCCATATGGTGGTGCTGTTTTGGGAGGTCTTGGGAAGTGTGTCCACGCTGAAGGGAGCAAGGCACTGGGTCTGAGTTTAGAAAATTCCTAAAGCCTTCCAATCTCTAAACACTCTCTGCTTCCTCTGTCTCCTTGAAGTGTGAATCTCTGCTCTCTGCTCCTTCTCTGGGTCTTCCTGCCACCACACCTCCCCACCTTGATGGAGTCTCATCCCTGTGGAATCCTTAGCTCAAATTCACTCTTCCTTTTATAAGTTCCTTGGTCATGGTTTTTCTATCACAGCAATAGAAAAGCGACTAATACAGTGTGGATTACAACAAAGTAAGTGTAATATACCCTGTCTCATTTTGAAAATTAGAAAGCCCCGCCCTGGAGGAAAAAAAGCCTAGAGATGTAGAGAGTACACACACACACACACACACACACACACACACACACACACACACACAAACCCACATGTTAAAGAAGCAGGAAAGTTTGACCTGGGGGAAAATGCCTAGACATTCACAGAATACACACACACACACACACACACACACACACACACACACACACACATTCAACTATAGAAGACCAAACTTCCCTAGGGAAACAGAACAGAATATCTATGTCCTGATCCTATCCAAAAGCTATGCCAGAAAGACCCCTACTGGGAGCACAATCTAAAATTCCCAGTTGGGGAGGGGGTTTTCAATCCTGAGAGACACAGCACCTACCCAGAGATACCAGGTTGCTGCAGTTCTTCAGCATCACCTCTCTGTACAGGGTTTTCTGAGCAGGGCTCAGCAGTCTCCATTCCTCCTGGGAGAAATCCACAGCCACATCCCTGAATGCCATATGTCCCTGTAACACAACACAGCCCTGTTTAACTCCCAAGCAAACACGAGGTCTGGGTGAGGGGCAGGGAGAGGCTGCCCAGATCTAGATCCTGATACCCTGTGTTGAGGACCTTTAAACTCCTGTATCTACCCAGCCAGTACCATTTGTGAATCTACACATTCAAAGTCCTGGATAGCACAGGGCTTGTGAGAGCATGCACAAGACCTGCACAGGCTCAAGCCAGTTCATTGTCTCTAGCTTTAATCAATGGGTTTAGCTGGCTTGTAATGATAGCTTAGCTACTGTCAATCTTGAGGTACCTTACCACACAGGTAAATCAGAATAGTCCTTTTTTTCTTAACAAATTTAAACTAATTATTATTTAAATATATGTCATTGTATTAGGGACTATGACATTAGTTTTTTAAAAAGTATTCACATATCATTAGGGTTTGAGGCATCCAGAAGATAAAAATTTTGGCATTTTTGACTTCACTTTTCCATGTTTACCTTTGTAGTAATTACTTATATCATTTAACAATTTCTTTGCCAAACTACATTTTTAAAATTTAAGAAGAGAGATGACCATTATTTAAAATATATCATGGACTGGAGAGATGACCTAGTGGTTGGGAACGCTGACTGCTCTTGTAGAGGACCCGGGTTTGATCCCCAGCACCCACATGGCGGCTGAGAGCTGTCTTTAACTCCAGTTCCAGGGGAATCCAACACCCTCTTCTGACCTCCGAGGCATTGCACGACATGGTTGCACAGACCTACATGCAGACAATACATTCATACACATACAAAAAAAATAAAACAAGATAAAATAAAATTTTAAAAATATATTATTATAACATAACATATTAAGATTCCCTACAAATGTTAATAAGATTTAAAATTTCAGATGATTTTGTAAGCTTTGCCATAGTTTTTGTTTTGTTTTGTTTTGGTATTTTTGGGAAAGGGTCTCCCTTTAGTCCCAGCTGGCCTAGAGCTCAGTATGTAGACCAGGGCAGCTTTGAACTCACAGAGATCCACCTGCCTCTGCCTCCCAAGTGCCAGGATTACAGGCATGCACCACTACACCCAGTTGAAGTAGGTATTTTTAAATGATCATTAAAAAAATGTTTATAGCTATTTTTACATAGATTTGGCAAAGATGTGTACCTTGTCAAAACTGTTGGCTGGCTTTAAAGAAGCAGAATTAATAAAAAATGTCCAAAATGTTTATATTTCAAGGACATGACATACATAAAAATACATATAAAAGCAGAGATAAGTGATCTTTCTTAATCCTTGGAATAAAGAGTTTGGCATGTTAAGAGAGCAAGTAATAGAAGCAGAATTGAGACAAAGATCCAGGAAATAACTCCTTGACCAGACTGTGTAACTTTTTATATCTTGTCTTAAAAAGCATCTTTAAACATGTAAACTTAAACACTGTTAAGTTCTACACTTGAAAAATCTAGAGCAATTAATGATTTCTACATGTTCTGTCAAACCACTGACATTGATTTAATATCTAACTGGCATACTGAACATGTGACCAAGCTTGGTCTGTGGTAGTGGGGACCTCTTCCTTTTAGTTTTACTGTGAGCCAAAAGAAGTTGGGCTAATTTAACATCATCAGTTTACAAGGATGCTTACATATAAGCCAAACAGATATGAAGTAAAACATTCATCTTTTTTGTTTGTTTTTGTCTTTTTGAGATAGGGTCTTCCTGTATCCCTAGCTGGCCTGGAACTCATTCTATAGACCAGGCTGTCCTTGAACTGACAGAGATCCTCCTGCCTCTGCCTCCCAAGTACTGAGATTAAAAGCATGTGCCTGGGCTGGAGAGATGGCTAGCAGTTAAGAGCACTGTCTGCTCTTGCAGAGGACCCGGGTTTGATCCCCACATGGTGGCTAAGAACCGTCTGTAACTCCAATTCCAGGAGAACTCCAGTTCCAGGGGAATCCGAGACCCTCTTCTGACCTCCGCAGCATTGCACGACACGGGTGCACAGACCTGCGTGCAGACAGTACATTCATACACATACAGAAATAAATAAAATTAAAAGATTAAAAAAAATAAAAGCATGTGCCACCACACCCAGCAATATTCACTTTTTATTTTTATTTTTTTAAACATTTTATTATTTATTTATTTTTTGTCTTTTCAAGACAGGGTCTCCCTGTACCCCAGCTATCCTGGAACTTACTCTGTAGACCAGGCTGGCCTTGAACAAAGACCCACCTGCCTCTGCCTCCCGAGTGCTAGGATTTAAGGCGTGGGCCACCATGCCTGGCCAATATTCGTTTTTTAAACACAAGCTCATATAAACAATGCATTCACATGTGTTAAGTTGCTAGCAGACTCCTAAAATGCCAGCCCAGCTCTCAATATTCTAAAATGCTGGGTCCAGGCTTAACACCTTCTCCTCAGTCTTGTCAGGAGAACAAACAATCACCAGCCATGTTGCCCAGCCGAGTCATGGAAGATTCCCCAAGCCCTGAACTGCCTATAAAGGCTGCTGACTTCTGATGCTGGTTACTGGGGTCTGTCTGATCCCAGCAGGAGGTAGTCCACAGTCTATTCCTTAATAAGTTGCTGTCCCTGATGGAGTTGTCTTGGTTGATGCTCTTTACTGCACCCCTTTTCATACAACATACAGTTATATATAACAGATTTTTAGCACCCCAGATCTTGTAATTATTCTTTGTTAAGAAAATATCTCCTGGAATTTCTATTATGAATAGGAACCTTAAACACAAAGGTGTTTAGAAAGCACAAACACACACACACACACACACACACACACATCTCCATGGTTTTAAATGTAGTCTAGCGTAAACAAGACCTTACATTTAATAGTTTCACATGAACAATTTTGTTTTTTTTTTTTTGGTCTTTTCGAGACAGGGTCTCCCTATAGCCCCAGCTGTCCTGGAACTTGCTCTGTAGACCAGGTTGGCCTTGAACTCACAAAGATCCGCCTGCCTCTGCCTCCTGAGTGGTAGGACTAAAGGCGTGCGACACAATACCCGGCTATGAACAATATTTTTGAAAGATAAATGAGTGTTATTTCTATTACATGATGGAGATTAAAACTTTATTGGTATACATTTATTTTGAATTTGTTTTGGAAGTAAATCCTTTTTTTAATTTTTTAATATATTTTTGTGTATGAATGTATTTTCTGCTTGTAGCTTTGTGCACCCGTGTCGTGCAATGCCGCGGAAGTCAGAAGAGGGTCTCGGATTCCCCTGGAACTGGAGTTATCCTGGAATTGGAGTTTCAGACGGTTCTCAGCCGCCATGTGGGTGCTGGGGATCGAACCCGGGTCCTCTGCAAGAGCAGTCAATGCCCTTAACCGCTAGGCTAACTCTCCAGCCCCTAGAAGTAAATCCTAACCAACTTCCATGTACATACCGTTATATTTTATACCTTACTGAAACATTAATCTTATGATTTTTTTTTTTTTTTTNAGCATCAAGGCTCCAGAGTGAACTCCATGGCGCTTTCAGAATTAAGTGTAGAGAAACAGGAGGAAGCACTTAGACCATCAAGTGCAGTAGGGATGCTGGCAGTCTGCTAGGAATGAGGCTGAACTGCACCTCCCTGCTCACCTGGGCATCCACATGACAGATGGTGAAGAGCTGTGTACTCTTGCCTATGCCCAAAGTTGACATTGAAATGGGATTCTTGGTTGTGCCCAACATTGTTATATGGCAGAATAGGATGTTTGTTTCCCTTCAGTAAGCCACTTCAGGGATGTGGAACATGTGATGGGTTCTTTTTTTTTTTTTATGTGTATGAATGTACTGTTTGCATGCAAGTTTGTGCACCTATGTCGTGCAATGCTTCGGAGGTCAGAAGAGGGTCTCGGATTCCCCTGCAACTGGAGTTCTCCTGGAATTGGAGTTTCAGATGGTTCTCGGCCACCATGTGGGTGCTGGGGATCGAACCCGGGTTCTCTGTAAGAGCGGTCGGCGCTCTTAACCGCTAGGTCATCTCTCCAGCCCTGTAATGGGTTATTTCTGTGTCATGCTATTTCTAATGTCAAAGTCCTGAAAGCACCTTTTTGTTTACAAGTTGTTCTCTCAGTTGAACAAACCGGGAAGCTCCCTCTTGAGACTACATAAAACTAAAGGAGCTTAAGAATAAGCCTAACACTGGGTGGGGTGGCTCATGCCTTTAATCCCTGCACACAGGATGCAGAGCCAGGTGGATCTCTATGAGTTCAAGGCCAGCCTGGTCTACATAGGGAGCTCCAGGCCAGCTGGGACTAAAGGGAGATCCTGTCTCAAAAAGACAAATAAATAAATAAATAAATAAATAAATAAATAAATAAATAAATAAATAAATGAAATGGGTCTTAAGGAGAAGTCTTCTAGTCATTGAGCATGCCTTGGAAGCAGCTTGTGGGCACTGAGCCCTCTTCTTGTCTGGGATGGGATAATCGGTTTGTTCTGTGAGGATCTGTTGCCTTGCTGCAGTCATGAAGCTATGGAGTGAAATGATCATGGACTGGAATCTCCAAAACTGTGAGCCCTAATAAGTCTTCTTCATAAGCTGATTTTCACAGATATTTCGTTATAGGCATGAAAACCTAGGTAGCACACTCTTGTACTTTCCTGGCCCCAAGCCCAAATGTCTCCATCTTATGCTTAATTCTACCTCCTGGCACAAGGTGCCTTCCACAGAAATAGTTGCAAACATTCACTTTGTGGTTCTGTGAAAGGTCAAATGCTTTTTGTGTCTAAAGGACAGATTTGCAAAAGATAGGGTGTGGCTGTTAAGTGCATAAATCTTTCATTTTATATGCTGTTATAAGGTTGTGATGAAGGGGTTGCAGAGATTGCTCAGCAGTATAAACACTGTCTGCTCCTGTAGAGGAGGCAGGTTTGATTCCCAGCACACACATGGCACCTAACAACCATCTACTTCTCCAGCTCCAGGGGATCTGATTTGTGTGTATATGTGTGTGTATGTGTGTGTGTGTGTGTGTGTGTGTGTGTGTGCATGTGAGTTTCCCCAGGTGCCCACCATCACGCATGTACACAGAGACCAGAAGAGGGCATCAGGTGTCCCTCTCCTTCACCCTCTGCCTCTCCCTCTGAAGCAGGGTCTCTTCTTGGACTGGGGCTCTCATCTCAGCTGTCTTGGAAGCCAGCAGGCCCCAGCAATCATCCTGTCTCTACCCTCAGTGATCAGGTTTAAGGCTTTTGTGGAGAACACCTGGCATCTTACATGGGTGCTGGGATCTTAAATGCCACATCTCCAGGCTAAATACTGTGATTTTCATCTATATATGCCACCTTTGCTTCTTCTCTGCTTGCTGTGATACATTGGCCTGACAAAGGCCACTAGGCTCATAGTGACAGGAGCTTGAGAGTTGATCATGTCAAATTCATAATCAGGAATAGAAAGCAATGACTGCATGTCTGCTCGGGCTCAGCTCCATTTCTCCATTCTTACATGCTCTAGAATCCTGCGCCTAGGAATAGAGCCACCTACAGTGGGAGAGTCTTCTCACCTCAATTTAGAAAATCAAGACAATCTCCCACAGGCATACCCGCAGCCCAACCTCATCTAGGGAATCTCTTATTGAGACTCTCACAGGTGATTCTAGATTGGGTCAGATTGACAAAACTATCAATCCCAATGTATCAAGAAATAATGCTACCTGCTGTAAAGAAAGAATCATACCACCTGCTTCTTCTATGCTTGTCTTTCCTAGGATTCCTTAAAATCAGGACTGGTTTACAGGAAAGGAAAACAATCTGATCTGAATATATTTTTGAGGATTTGGTATATTCCTGTTCCCATTGGGGGAAAGGACTAAGACATGGCCCCTGTGGGTGAGGATTTGACAGGACGTTGGTAGAGGGAGAGGGAACTAACTGCCCACATGAATCAGTCCATGTTTCTCTCAGTGCAGTAGTTTTGTGGCTTCTCTTTTTTTTATATTTGCATAAAAATTTATTTTTGAACCTATAAGTAGGTGAACTCCAAAAAAGCAATCCACAGTGTTTTACAACATTTTAACAGTTCTTTTATGCTCAAATCCACCTTGTGTTTTGCTCTCTGTAAACAAATACAATGGTCCAGAACAGCAATCTTCCTAACTGTGAGCTCAACACCTGAATATTTGCAGCATATATTTTGAGCACAAAATCAAGCAGAGGCAAATTGCTTGACCTCTACACAAAGCTCAGCAATTACTTAATTCACATTATTTTATAACAAATGATACTCAAATGACCTACCTAAGTAGCCAAAAATCATAAAACTATTACAAAGCAAGTCAACAGAATTTATCATTAACATAAGACAACAGTTGACATACATGATATCAGGCCCCAGTAGAAACATCAATATCTTTATTAAAGGAAGTCCTCATACAATGAATTCATGTGGTCGAAATTTATTAAGACTAGGGAATAAGAAACAGACCTAAAACTGTACCAGGTAAGGAAGGAAAGCCCATCATCATGGTAACAGCATCAAAGAAAAAGGAGCATTCTGTCACTACTGCGGGAGCCCAGACTCAGGCCCTCCCAGCATTCCCTGCTGCTCTCCCAGCATCCCCTGCTGCTCCCCCATCCTCCCATCCACTTGAGAAAGTAACAACAGAGTACTGTATTTTATCTGATTGTAAAATACTGAGAAAAAATGCCACAGACTTTAGGCAATCTCAATACCCGTGAAAACAGGGATTTAAATGAGTCAACAAGGAACAGTATTCAAAAATCACTGTCTGATCTAGTATGATTTCCAAAACAAGCAAAATCGAGTAATCTTTAATGGAAAGGCCATCAGGAATGTTGGGATGCTGGTTATCAAAGTGGTACTCCAAGCCATTAGCTGGAACGAATTCCAAACTCACACTTAATTGCATCACCTCAGTTTAATAATCCAATAAATGACAAAAAAGACGAACAAGGAAAATAGCATCATATAGCATAGTAATTTCGTTTGGCTCCCTCTGGATGGAACCTTCAGTCTTCCCATAATTTTACCTAGAAATCCAGTTGTAGAATCAAACTGTGAGTCCATTTCAGCTAACAGTTTACTTTGATTTTTAACTTCATGGCTTATTTCGATGGAAAGAGATTTTATTGCAGTGACTTTGCTTCTCAGACTTTCTGTGAGCCTCTTTTCTTCTTCACAGGCACTGTACCCACTGTTGGCACAGCCATGGTTCCCATAGCTGCAAGGAGGTGCTCCCTCACCCAGGCCTGCACGCCTCATCCTGCCAGGCGAGGGAAGAGTGGGTAGGAAAGGGCTGGGGTCACCCGACCTCGGCTTTAGTCCCAGACCCCCTCAGAGGACCAACTTCTCTCCTCTGAGAGCCATGACATCAGTGAAGTCTAAACCTCATGTAGGGTGATGGCGTCATTGTGGCTTCTCTAGAAGCACACCCCACCTAAAATTACAGCCAGCTTCATGCAGCTCGGCCCTTTCAGCCTTGTAGTATTCCTGTGACTTGGACCATCACTCCCTAGTTTGAATTCAATTTGAATACTACCACATAAGGACCTGGATTAGAACACAAACATCAGACAATAAAAAATATTTATGTATTTGTGTAGAGGTACTAGGGATCCAATCCTGGCTCTGCATGTGGTGGGCAAGTCCTCTATCCTGATTCATATCCTTAGCCCTGCAAAGATCTTTGTGAAATGTGCGAGGGCTAATGGGGACAAGATTATTTGCCCCATGCCATGAACAAGCCTTTATCTGAGGACTAGAAAGGTTGAAATTTGTTCCTCATAGCCATGTCCCATGTTTCTTGTATTTCGCATTGAAAACCTGAAATGTGATGAGCTGGTAAGTGGTTCACATTTGGATAAGAGTACTTGCTGCGCTAGCATGAGGATCAGAGTTCAAATACCCAGCCCTCATGTACAGAGCTGGATATGGCTGTGTGTATCTGTAACGCTAGTGCTGTGCTGGGCAGAGACAGGAGGATCACTGGGACTTGGTGGCCAACAACCCTAGCTCCAGGTTCAGTGAGAGACCAGTCTCAAGGGAGTAAGATGGAGAGAGACACAGAACAGGACCCGACAGCCCCCTCTGGAATCTGTATTCTGCTCCTACACAGACACGCACACACATATACCACACCACACAAACACACCCTGTCACTGAAATGTGCATTATGCCCTATGGCTTCCACCCTGAGCAGTTGTGGAGATCTGCTATTCAGTCTGTGCTACAAGACATTACCGTGATTCTCCATTCTCTTGGGAAGAAAGCAAATACTCCTATGGAATTTTATTAGTTTGTCGTTCATGTTCTATTTTATCTGATTCCAAATGCAATACACTTTTTGTTGTATGTGTATGAATGTACTGTCTGCATGTAGGTTTGTGCACCCGTGTCGTGCAATGCCGCGGAGGTCAGAAGAGGGTGTCAGATTCCCCTGGAACTGGAGTTACAGACGGTTCTCAGCCGCCATGTGGGTGCTGGGGATCAAACCCGGGTCCTCTGCAAGAGCAGTCATTGCATTTAACCGCTAGGCCATCTCTCCAGCCCACAATACACTTTTCTAAGGACCAATGTGGAAACTGTTCCTGCAGAAGCATCCCTTAGAAGTAACAACTTAGAGAAGTAGTGGGTTAAACACAATTCCAGTTTTGCTGCCTGATCTGACACCTTTGGGTCAAGGGCATATGGTGACCTTACATTAACAGGGGGCGAGGGGGCACATTTGGTGTTAGAGAACTGTGAAGCTACATTTGAGAGTGTCATGATTTAAACATGTACCCCAAAGTCCATGTAATAGAAACAATTCCTAGTTGCGTGTTAATGGTATCTGGAGGTGGAGTGTGTGGGAGGCAACGTGGGTAGATGCGGCCTTTACAGGGAGAGGAAGAGAGACACACAGTGCCACACGGGTTCTGCCTCACCACTGTGATGCCCTCTGCCCTGCAGACTGAGCCAGAAGGTCCTCACCAAATGCTAATGCCATGTTCTTCCACCTCCCAGACTCCAGAAACATGAGCCAAATAAACCGCCATTCTTCATACATTCCCTGCTTGCTTGCAGGTATTTGGTTATAGTAATAGAAAATGAAGGTTTTTTTTTTTTTT